>CAJVPS010000134.1:0-34982 GCA_910591765.1 Ambispora leptoticha | reverse complement strand
TGATAATGCATATAATCGATCTTTTATCATTTATCTATTTAATTTCTGTCCAAAGAACTGTAACGATCTGTAATTATGCTTATCATTACAGTTTTTTCGGGTTACACTTCTCCGAAATTTCTATTTTCAGAGTTCTGCGCAGATTTTGGGTCGGTGTAATCAAAAAATCAGCGATAATCAGCATATTTACTGATCGTCGCTGATCTGATGTCTATCAAATTTACTGATGCAGCTATTTTTTATGACATAATATATTGATACAAAATAAAGGTATAGCCAAAATAAGTATATCTACTATATATATAGATCTATATGCTGAGGTAACTATAGTTTGTCATATACTCTATTATAATATTCCCAGGTTTTATCTGAATGTGAAAGCTCTACAAAAGGTGTGCAAAAAAGAAGGATATGGTCATTTCCAACTCAAAGATATAACAAAGTGATTAGAAAATCAGTATAATTATCAAATAGATCATCATCTATTAAAGATTAAGGCTCAGGCTAGCTTTTCTAAATGTCAAATTCCTAATAAATTATACCAATATGATCTATTACCTCATGTTTATGATGATCAGAAAAAGGGGAAAGTGTATTTATACACCTTGATGCTGATAGATGTGGTAACAAGATTTAAATGTGCAGTAGCGTTAACATCAAAGAATAGTTTAGAAGTTTAGAACGCGATCAAAAAAATATACAATGATCTCAAAAATTCTCTCACATAGCTAGCATTGTTGATGGTAGATAGTGTGGGGGAGTTTAAAGAAACATTCTCTTGAGGGATGGAATGTTATAATATTCCTATAAGAATTATAGACCTTTATAATTTTGAAAGCTTAGCGTTAGTAAAAAAATTCAAACAAGATTTGACAAAACTTATATATAAAATTCAATATGCTATAGAAGGAAAACTCAAAGAAGATGAACGCTCAAAATTATAGAAAAAGATACTTCAGAAAATTATCAACTATATAAATAATAATAAAATGCGATTAATCGGTATGAGTCCTGATCATGCTATGATATTGTGGAAAGTGATTCCCAAAGTAACTATCAAACCTAAAAGACCTATTGGGAAAGATGAACTGCAATTACAAAAAGGAATGACTATAAGATATTTATTAAAATCAGGTGAGTTAGAAGGAGGATATATTCATAGGAAAACTAATCCATACTTCTTATTGCGTGTTTATCAAATTAAAAAGGTTATTGTTGAAAGAAATTCACCACAGCCAGTCTTATATTATCTCAAAGATGAGCCTATTGAATCTACTGCTTATTTGATGAGATGTAACTCATATTGACCATTCAAGCAAGAAGAACTCCAAGTAATAGAAAATCCTGAAGAAGTCAAATATCCACCTAATAATTTTATACAAAAATATCACCCTTCTGGATTGATACATTTTATTTATATTTCTAGTAATGAATTTGACAGGATTTAATAATATGCCAAGAAACGTGATAGAAGTATTTTAGCTAAAACTGGTCGAATTAATGATCAGAATGTATACTTTTGGTCATGTCAGAATGGTAAATATCAATTTGAGTATTCATATCTATTAATAGCTATGAATTTTGAATGGTATCTCTTATGTCATCACACTACTGAGAGAAATATAAGATATATTTTTAAAGATCTATTAGATAAGAAATTTTCATCATGTAAACCGTTATTTTTGAATGAGATGCAATTAGATAGGTATAACAAAGAGCTAAAATTAGCATTCGAATTCCAGGAGACTCAATATTTTTCTAAGAATCTAATATTTCATAAGCGAGACAAGATAGACTTAGATGAGTAAAAAAAACGTGATGAGAAAAAGTGGAAAATATATAAAAGAGAAGGTATAGATCTCATCGAAATTGACTTTGATGCTGATTTATTACCATATATAAAAAGCAAATTACAAGGAAAGGATTATTTAACACACAAAGAATAAACTTATAAGATCATTATTTTTCGATATAATAATTTAGTATTACTTATCTTGATCAATATGGAAATAGAAAAGCTTGATTTTGTTGAAAGAATGATTTTGAATATTGACAAATACAAAAACATAGAGAGATTTAACAGCCTTAACAGTACACCTCAATGGCCTTTCTATTTATTAGTCAGTGGATGAACCAGATCAAGAAAAACTAACGAAGTTATCAATCTTTTACTTGAAAATAAAATATATCAATTATTTAGTAGGAAAAAAGGCAGAATGAGATATATTAAGAATGATGATTTGATTTTGATCAGTCATCAAATTAACAAGCCCAAGTATAAACATCTCTGAGATTATTATAAAATAATTGCAAATAGCTCCAAACAATATCGTGAAGATGTTACATTTCGAGCAATGAAACCTGATAAAATACCAAAAGTTGATGATTTTTCTTCTGAAAGAGGGATAGTAGTTGTATTCGAAGATGTATGTACAGAATCTAAAAAAATACAAGATAAAATAACATGTTATTTTACTGAGGGAAAGCACAAAAATATCAGTTTGATATACATGACACAGAGCTTCTTTGACTGTCTTAAACTAATAAGAAAAAATCTTGATTACATTGTTCTCTTTAATAGCAGTGGGACATATGATAAACTAATTAACATTATCCGATAATATACAAAAAAATGGCATGATGTTGTCAATATACTTGATAAAAATTTGCAAGATAGAGAATTTATTATTATTGACTTGACTAGAGCGAAAGAAGATCCGCTCTATATTCGTAAAGAATGGGATCAATCTCTTGATCTTTCTAATAAATAGAGTGAGATTTCAGATATTTTAGGAATTTTTCCACCTCTTGCAATTCTATCTTCTTTTCTTTAATCTCACATCATAATTTCCTATTGGCTTTAATCCGATCCTCATGCTCTATAATAATTTCTCGCATAAATTTGCCAAAGATTTTTTTATTATATTCCAGTAATTGCTGAAATAAAATATCGACCTCTTTCTTAACCTGATGATTGATCTTATTCTCATATGTGAAGCAAGAACACTTATGTATCTGATCACATGTACAAATCAGAATAGCATCTTGGGTTTGTGATTCTTGGTTAATCATGTCTATATATGTCTTAATATTAGCTTTATTATTATATGATAAATTTTCAAGTGGATCTATAATTTGGATTTGTTTTTTACACTTCTTATTTAATTCTTTCTCATATACCTCTAATGTATGGTACAAATAATTTTCAATTCAATCGCACTTTTCAGAAATTTGCTCTAATGTAACAGAAGATCTAGAATGATATAAAAGTCTATGATATGCTCTTTTAACCAGACTTTTTGGAAGTTTTGCTATAATGGGATTGTAATCAGGATGAAACATTGAATATTAGTTTGCAGGCAAAAAGTTTACAGGTAAAAAATTATGAAATATATATCAATAGAAATCAATAAAAAATAGCTATTACTTCACAGGTACATAGTGCCTAATCATCACAAAATAGATGTGTCTATATATTGTTAACTTGGCGCATTTCTTTTCGAACTACCCATAATAATTGGTAATGTAATACTAATTCTGAAGCACAAAGATCATCAGGGTGATATATGTATTCAAGCCATTTCTGTGATATGATATTTATAACTCTGATTTTTCTACCAATTTCTCTTGCACGTTTAACTCTTCTAATAGCATTCTGCATTCACAATTCATAATGATGAATCACTTCTTTTTCAAAGTAGGAGTTACTAGCTTCTGATCTATTTTTAAGTTCCATATAGTCTTTATGACTAATATCACAATATACGTTTCCTATGCAATTTGTACTCTAATATTTATCTATGAAATAATGAAATCCACACTCATAACCACTTCTGATTCTAGAATAAATGAGATTATTACATGAATGACATATTGCTATACTTACACCTATAGTATGATCAAGATCATCTTCCCACAAATATTTCATTTTTCTAACAATAAGATATCACTTTTTATCATCAGTTAAATAATTATTATTCTTATAATTCGTCAACTAATCCCAAATTCATTTCATCCAATTAAATGGAGTTTCACCTTTACAGATTACTAGAAATTGACAGTTATCTTTCCATTCAATATCACTCAAAACTGGACATTTATCTGTATAGATCATATTTAATGATTAAGTAATTTATAGAATTTTTAGAGATTATGTGATTATATTATATTTAAGGATAATTGGACCTATTAGATTTAGTTTTATATTGATAATTAAAACTGGATTCATTTTTAGTACAAATTAGGTTATTAGATAAATTATATATATTCGTCATATTTTGTGAGTGATATGATGAGAATACAGTTTAGTAAGAATTTATTTATGTAGATATTTATGTATAAATCATTCATGTATATATACCTAATTACTCATTGAGCATATGAAATATCTCCATAAATGAAAATCTATTTTGGGTATGTAGATCTATATTTGGGATAATTGTTGCATAATCTATTTTAGGTGTAATATAAGCATATGATTTAATTTTCTAGTGATAAGAATGTATGACATTTACCATTTGAGATCGCCTGATCCAAGATATGTAAATCTGAGGTATACATTTTCAGTGAGGATGCTATCACATCTAATTATACAAAATTTTGGATATAATACCAATTCAAGTTTAGTTATAATAATTTTTTGAGTGACATGAAATAAGTAGAAAATGGTATGAACTCTGGTTGAAATCTGATTATACATTCTCATAATAAATATATAATAAAATATAAATATGGGTTAAATATGGGTTGAACACAGGTTAAACTCTAGTAGAACTTTGATAGAACTCTGATAGAACTCTGGTTGAAAATGGTAGAATGGACAGATGCACATATAGATACTCTAATCAAAGAATGAAGAAATAGAAATATAAAGTATCATAACCTCAGAAGAAATCGAAATGTATTTTGACATAGTATTGCAAATAAAATCAATCAAAAGTATAAGACTAATTTTACTAGTTATTATTGTAAAGAAAAATTTTCAAATCTTGTTCAGAGTTATAATGTAAGTTCGCATGGGCCCTTTAGGGGCAACTCTATGAGTCATAAAGCAATATTTTTTATCTAACTCACTATTAACAAAATTTAGGGTTTCTAGACAATATGTGAATATATGTCAGATAGACGTGAAGCATGGAGAAATCAATTGGATGCATAATACTTTGATGAGTTTCATACATATTTCTGGGAGAGGCCTGAAGATGAATTCGATAGAATTCATATTATCAATACCTCAAACCGTAAACGAAATAGAAATATGGGAAATATAATACCAGCACCAACTATTGATAAAGTTTCATCGATACTAAATAGGAGTCACCATGAATCTTCCACTGGTCAAAGAGACCGATTAGCATCTCTAGACTGAAGAACTCCTAGCAAAAGAGACGAAACTACCAATCAAGATAATATGAATAAAACAAATAATATGGATAGAAATTCAAGCAATAACATGAATAATGTGAGTGGAGATTTAGGTAAAAATTTAAATAATACGACATACTCATCATCATCTGAGTTAGCAAATATAATCTCAAAACTTAATACATCTACATTATGGAGTGATAATGATCTTAGTATGTCTGACGTTAGAGATAGTCAGCCACCTCAAGTGAAATCTATAAATGAGGAGGAGAGTTAGATTTCGTCCTGCTATGCAGAATTTCGTTTAAACAAGTAATAAAATTTTAATACTTTTTGTCGATATATCTAATAAAAAATTGATTATACTATAAAATCACATGCCTAAAATCAATTGCCATTACTTTGTAATACATTTATCACAGAATAAATTAGAAGATCATGGAACTTCTGCATGCATAATGTAATCGTGTAATCTTCTGACTAACATAAAAAATCAGATTTAAATATTTTCTTTGTAAAGAATGCTTTCAGAAAGAAAAAATGCAGATTCTTTTAGAAGAAGAGTATAATTTTATCTTTATTTATAATTATTTTTATCCCAATTTCATATTTGCTAAATTTTATACAAAAATAGAGCAGGATTATAAATATCTCAGTTGGAAGGATTTTGATATTGAGTATTTGAAGAATAATTGTAATAAAGTCAGAAAAGTATGCTTTGCTTTATGGTTCAGTTATACAATTAATGCAAATAGCAGACGATATAGTTCTATGAGTGACATGTTTCAAATATATAAGCTGGCTTGCAAGAAAGCTTTATGTCATTCCGCCAAATCTAGTAACATTCTATGAGATACTTATGAAGGATTTTTCAAGGTTTTCAATATATATATTATTTTTTATCCCATCTATAGTATTTTCATATGATAACATTCCATCTATTCTGAGAATCAATTTCATACCACCTTCTCACACCTGAGATTTGGGCCCTGATAGTTATTCGTGATGTATGAAGAAATCAGAGATCTGATTAAATAAGAGCATTAAATAATAAGCAGAATATAGATTTTTCATATATTAACTCCTCTATTTTTATAGAATAAGTAAAGAATGCAATATATATCAACAGTAGAGATTATGAAATCAATGGTTGACTGAACTACTATAATTTTGCTTTAGAAAAACTTATTACTGACACTAACATATTTTATACATTTCAGGTTTCTCTTAAATTCGTAAGCCTAACAGAGGAGAATCTTGTCTTTTCAAATAAGAAAAAAATTGGAAAATAATTGGTAACGTATTCATATTATGGGAGTTATGGTTTTTTTGCTTATTCTTACTTGATACTTTTGTAAAATGATTTAATCCAAAATGAGACATTCCATTCATTACTATTATATGAGTTGAGAGATCTCTTTGAATTCTTTGATGCTAGCAATATTGAATGGAATGATCCACTTAGCTTTAGTTGTATTATTAATCAAAATGCAGATATAATTTTTGGAAAGTTATCAGAAGAACAAAAGAAGAATTTGAGAGAAATTATAAATTTGATATATGATCAATACGAAACAAGCCCCATTATTTCTGACTTAGTTAAAGTTCTTTTAGGAAAATTAAAAAGCTTGAATAAAAGGGAAATGATAGTTTCACTTCTACCTATACCAGTGGATTTTCAAGAAAATAATGAGAAGTTTGAAGATATATGTGTGATGCATAGGATCATAGACTCAGTGTAGGTAATTGAGCTTTTCTATCTTGATAATTAATCAATTTCTAATACTCTTATTCTTATAGCTGACATATCTGGTGCTACTTTAATAATGAAAACAAGGCTGAATATACTAAGAGGACATATATCGTCTGCATAGTATCTAACTTTCTTGATCCATTATTTTGCTATAAAAATATCAAACTTAAAATCATCTGGTAAAGTTTTAGATAATATTTAAAATATGAATTTTTACCAGAGGTAATCACATAATGATTATAACAAGTTTTACATACATCATAACAGGGCTGAAGAAGTCTCAGAGGTATCTCAACGTCAGATGGATGATTCTGAAGAAATCAGAATTGGATACAAGTCCAATTTTCATGTGAAATCTCTACTGATTGCTGGTAAAGTGGAAATATATCTTATGGAGGTCTCACATGTTCTTCTGACTGATAAAAAGATCTGTGATAATTGGGATAAGTTAATCAAGCTTATGAAAGATACTCATATGTGATTACTAAGGAAACTTACTAGAGGGAGAGTTGGAGATGTAAAGAAAATAGAAGAAGATCTTAACAGGGTGCCAGTTTTTGGTATCCAAGTTGCTGGTATGTAATATCACAATTATATTTTTTTCACTCAAAACTAACCATTTCTACTTTAGATGGAACCATAGCATGTTGGATTATGACTATACCATTTAGAGCCTTTTACTTTGTTCAATATCTTGGTTCAGTGCAAATTCCTATGAATCAAGACCAATCTTCACTTGTTGGATTTATGGATGAATTATGGAAGTTAAGGGTAAGGTTATCATCTTTTTATAGAATGTGAGAAGTTAGATAAACAAACTCCTGGTTAATTAATAGAATTATTTGTAGGCGTCTCTATGAAATTATATTCACACCCTTACTAAGATTGTAGAAAAAGTTGATGTGTCCTTATATAATATAGCTTTTTGTTTATCACAAGCTCGAGAAGATGTGTTCCTTTATGATAATGAGTTAGTAACACCACGATCACTATAACAAGATCTCACTGATCCAGATATTAAAAAAGACAGTGAACTCCTCTACCATTAAGTTTCCACCCAATAATAGGTAAGTATGAAGATATTATATAAATTAACATGTATTTTTATTGTATCGGTCATGGCTTTGCTAATAAAGAATTCAAGTTGAGAATATTATATATTATATTGATATTTTCATGTGGTATATCTTATATTAGGATAAAAAAGTTTATATGTTAATTTTTCTATGTCTTGATATGAGTTTCGCTCTTAATATGATGCATGGAACATAATTAAGTATCGAGTTGTACATTCCCCAAATAAATTATGTAATGACCTAGATATAGAATGATACATTATCAATAAACCAGCTATCTTTCTATCACTTGGCTATATATATTCTGTGAACTTCTATATCGATCCTGACGTGGTCTGATTGGTTAATAATTTTCCAGTTTTTTAATTATTCTGATTGGATGGATCATACCAGAAATTAGCAGGAGGTTATTGGGTAACTATCATATACATACTCTTACCAATTACATTCCTATATTCTTTTTGTGAAAGTATATGCTATTCATCTTGAATAGGATATCAGCTTCTCACTTCATGAGATGGCTTGTTGAATAGTATTGCTTTTGATTTCTCTGGTTATTAGTTAATACATTGCAAACCTTTATCCCATCACTAACTTCTATGATGGACATAAGTAATCTGATCAATAAGCGGAAAGAAGAAGCTACGTTGAAGGAAATATCAACTATGAAAAAATTATTGCAAGAGACCCGCAAACAGTGAAATAAAAGACTTAAGTAGGAATATGAACATGGACATAAACAAAATGGACATCCTCATGTACTAGAAGATGTAGCAACTAACTCTTCCACCAACCTTAATATTGTATTTGATTCATTGAGGGTATATTTATTTTTATGAATTCTTATGAATCTTTAAATTCGAGGATTGGATTTTTATGCTGATAGAAGAATTACCTAAGTTACTTATCACGAGTTTGCTTTGACAAGTTGTGAAATTCAATAGGGCCATAATCGTCATACTCTAAGTGGAGATGATGACTTAGTACTTTGGCAAGAGTAATTGATCTGCTCCGCAAAATATGCAATCCTAAGTAATCTAAAATCTAAAAATAAAATATTGGACTTTTACTTTGCCATTTGCTTGATTATCATTAATATTTTTTATCAGTAATACTAGCACTGAACCCAACATGGAACCAGAGAATTATGCATGCATGATAAAGTCTATTATCTTAAAAGAGAATGGACGAGTGTTCCTATCAATTTCAAAGATTGTGTGTCATCTAAAAAAAACAAGACTCGACAAGATATTTCCATTCGAGATTTACTTGTCAAAACCTTAATTCAAGAGGCAAAAATTAATAATGATGATCCCAATTTATCCAAAATTCCTTTAAACTTTCTCACATTGGTCAATGTAGATATAATTAGCAAGGTGGACGAAATAGATGCAGACTTACCATCTATCAGTGATAATGACAATTACTTGTGAGTTACTTTTGGATGATGGTTGGGTTTCAAAGAGCTAATAAAGCGAAGAGAGATGTGACGACATCTTAAATATAAGTGGAAAAAACTTAAACATACTCTAGACTTGCAAAATAATGTAAATTTTTCAATCACAAATATCAACTAAAAAAGGAGAATGCAATTAATTATATCAGCACATAGTAATTTTTGATCACTAGAAAGACTTGTATAATTTTGATATATAGTAGAACCAGAGTATGTCATTGATAGTGGAAATAGAATCTTATTACATCTTGAAAAGTTAGATAATCCATCTGCGATCACAGAAGCTATAAATACTATCAATCACTACTATCTTCATATACTAAATAACCTATCACATCGTAGCAATGAATTTTGGACGAACTTTATTGAACACTTTGAAGTATACATGCGAAATAATCTTCTTCCTTTCACTAGCTCAAACACCGCAAGCTCCCATAATACCAATTATCGCGAATATATTAATGATCTTCTTCACTCTCTAAAGCTGTTGTCAGATTATGTCAATGATTTTATTCAATATAATTATGCAGAGTTATATGAGAAACTATCCAAATTAAAATGGAGGCTATTTGGATCTCAACTATTTAACATTTTTCCTATGATCATAATTAATTTTAACATGATTAGTGATTATTACTGGGATGAGAATGACAAACCAAATTCCTTATATTGCTTGGTTGCATTGGGTAATTTTGAGGGAGGTGAACTTTGTTTTCCATAGCTTCAGATCATAATTCCGCTAAAACCAGGACAGCTTATGACATTCTCATCACGTTTCTTGTTACATGATAATCTTCCAATTACAAGTGATATTTGACATAGTGTTATATATTTTGTCCACAGTATCTTCTTCCATAATATACGTGATTTTTCTTTGGTCTATAGTGATCTTGAGAATGAAATTAAGTGGGATGTGAATGGATCAATTATTCTTACAATTCCTTGACAAGACTTGAATAATACAAATAGATTAAACTGCATAATCAAACTCGAAAAGCTGAAAGCCAATCAGATTTGAGTTTTGCTATCATCTACTGATTGTAGAAGAGAACATATTGGTAAGTTATTCTGTAATTAACTATACAGGTTAAAAAATAGATTAATAATGGATTATTTTTCTTAGATCTAAGATGAGCATGTCACGGATTGAAGACCGAGAATCCATTACCTGATGGAATATAGTTTAATTCTTATATAGTGAAAATAATTAGTGGTTTTAAAATATAAATATATCAGATAATCACTTGTTAAATAAAGATTTTTGCGTGTAATCATAATTATTTTTTGTATTAATTGAATATATTTTCATTTTATAAAAAATAGAATCATTGAGAGAACTAAATTCTAGGCTTTTATCTGATATTGATAAACTTAGGAAGGAGAATAATAATGTTATAGCTGAGAATATTAAACTTAAAGCTGAGAACATAAAATTAAAATAATCTTTAGAAGAGCATGAATCCAGATTTATAAAACTGGAACAGAATGATAAAGATACCGCTTTGAAAAATGCCAAACTTAAAGCTAGAGTTGCTAAATTAGAACAAAACCAATCTCAAAATAATGAAGAAAAGAGTAACTTTAATATAACCAAAATGAAAAATTCTAACGATATCCCTAAACAGATAGATGTACAAACTGATGATGTTTTGACATCTGATATATCTGATATTACTTCAAATTCTGATATACATCAGAAGTTTTCATCTTAACCAGAAACTGATTCATACAAAAATTTCACACCACTTACTTGCACAGAGATTAAATCATCGGAAGATAAGGAGAAGAAGCTTCAAGAACAAGAGACATCATTAACTCCATTATCTGATAGTTTACAAAATCACATAACTGAAATTTCAGCTGAAGTGTCCCTGCCAAAAAATAATCATAGGAAAAAAGGGGCAGAAAGTATTTCTTAAATGATATCTGATGGTATTCAAAATGACACATATAGACCTACTCTCAGTTCTTCTAATGATATTTTATTACAATAGAGTCAAATTTCTTCTACAGTACCATTGCTTACTTTAGCTTAATTATTTAATAGAGTGACTGATGCTGAATATGGTGCAATTCATGCAAACCAGAAAGAAATTTTATGCTGGTGTTATTATGAAAAAGAATTTATAACTCAGGTTAACGAAACTATAAAAAATTGTAAAGTTAATGAGAAAAAAGTGAAAGGAATTATTTATAATAAAATATTAGAAGACCTTTCCATTCTCCGTAAAAAGAGATCTGAAGATACAGATTTGCAACTCCCAGAAATTTCACGTAAATACTTGCAAGAGAAAACTCAGAAAGTCATAAAAATATACAAATTATTTGAAAACTTAGGTATAGATAAGATCAAGTATATCACAACTTATAGTGTTAATTCTATCTTGGAGTTAACTAATGATAAAATTAAAGAAATCATAGATAGTTTCTCCAAGCAGAAAGACAAATCTCTAACTTTTGAAAATTCATCCAGAGCTTCCTGTCAAAATCGGAAAGATACTATAAGTGAGAATAACAAATCTCTATCAAATACTGAGGTAAGTATACCTACTAAATCTCAAATTTCTGATTCTTCTGGCTCTGAATCAACTCAAGAAAATAATCAAGTTGAGACAAAGGCTCAAAACTCTGCTTCCTCAAAATTACTGGAAGCTGAAGTAAGTATATCTACATCTAGCCATCTTGTATCTGCCTCTGATAATAAATCTCAATCTTCAATCTCTATTTTACCTGATGATCCAGAAGAGAAACGAAAGTCTGTTATTGATAAAGTGTTAAAGCAGTTCTCTTATTTATCTTTGAAGTATAGCAGGCCCAAAAGGGTGATCCTAAAGGGTCATAAAAATTATGATTATTTTGATTTTAATAGTTCAGTCTCCTGCCCTATATGCAATAAAGACCATAAAAAAGAAAATATAAGAGATAATATAAAAGGTAAATGGAGTAGTAATGATTATATCAATACAAGAACTTATCATTTGCAATGCTGTGAGATCTATCAAAATTCAATTCAAATAATAATAGTGAAAGCATAGAGCAATAAGCATGTAGGATAAATATGAGATCACAAGCTTTTTATTTGACATGTTCCATGAGATATAGAGTATTATTTCTCCAAAATACTTCTATATTAATCCTACCCGTAATGTGATTGGTTAATAAATTTCTGACCGTTAATAGTTTTTAATTATTCTGATTGGATGGATCACTACTCTGAAGAATAGGTCCTATTATGAAGCTTATTTTTATGATATTTTCAGATAGAAGAAATAACCTTTTTCTTTTTAACATGAATATGATTCTTTTAGGGATTTATCTGATTGAGATTATACCAGTCTGAATCCGTGAATTCTGAATCAGAGCTGGATGATTTAGAAAGATCTGTCTCAGATTTTATCCATGGTAGCTTTGCTTTATTTATACAACTTAGTTCATACTCAATAATACGAAGTTTTTCAAAAATTTCATACTCTATATCATTTTCTATAGAATGAATCAACTTCCAAATATTATTGAGATGTATTTTTATTGAAAGCTTTTCACCCCCATCACTTAAATCTATTTTAGGATATTTCTTAATCTTATCAGCTCCACTATTTTTGGAAATATCGTCATTTAATTTTCTGGATGTTGGAGGTGCAGGAGGTATATTGTGAAATATTCTGCGATAGCTCTTTTGGTGTTTAATATCTTGAGCACCTAAGAGAATTTTGTTAATTATATTTATAATCTCCTCTTGAGCTAGACCAGATTTAGATTCTGTTAATTTAGGGACAAAGTCCTATTACTCTGCAATAGATAAGTTATTTTTAGTGGAGCTGGCTTTATGGCTCGAAGAGTCATCTGTAGGTCTGTTATCTTCTTCAATTAATAGGATACTCATACTATTTATCTCAATTTTAGCATAGCGCTTACAATTTTTCAGAGAAAATCCAAAGCTAATTTTTACTTCGCATATTCATAACCAATCCTATCCTAGCATCAAATCAAATGATGGATTTTTGCGAATTTAAAAATCTATTACTTCAGTACTATTTAAGCTTTACTACTTTTCTTTATACTGAAATTGCAAATCTAAGCATTTTATTTCTTTGCCTATCAAATCATCACCAGATATATCTTCTAACTCATAATCTTCTTCAAGCTTATTATACAAGTGCTTGCTAATAGTATTGGATTTAGATGTTGTATTGATTAATGCTTTTACTAGAATTTTTCCTTTGATGAGTATATCAATGAAAAATATGTCAAATATTATTTAATGATGTATATTATCAGGAAAAAAAATAACTTGGTAAATAATTATTGTGAAGCAATGACCCTTTGGGTCTACTCATTCTCTGCTACTACATAAAATTATTTGTAAATCATGAATGATTAAGATTAATCCCGCCAATCTCTCTGATACAATTACTGAGCGCAGAAATAAGATTTGTTTTATCTAATAATATACCAGTAAATATTGGAATAGGTAGATCAGAATCAGACCATTTTTTATCTGAATAATTAGGGTATTTGATTTTAATTTTAGAATTAAGTTTTTTCATCACTTCTTCACTAATTCCTTTACACCCCTCCAAACTAAGATATTTCAAATTAGTATAATTGTGGGCTATTTTCTTAATAGCTTTATTACTAATTGAGCAATCACTAAGCTCAAGATGTTTAAGATTTTGACATGAGTGAACAATTTTAGTAATACATCAATCATTAAGATATTTACATGAATTAAGACTCAGATGTTATAGTTTTAGAGAAAATCTCATAATTTCTATAATTAGTATATTAGTAAAACTCTTACTTTTATCAAGAATAAGAGTGCGTATGTCTGGACATGAGCATAAAATCATACTAATCAATGCATTTGAGATTTTTAAATCTTCTAATCTGAGATATATCATTTTTGAATAATAAAGAGATTTTGTCTTTTCACACATAACTTTTTTAAACTTCATCAATCACTAATAAAGAGGTTCAGATGTATTTTTTTCACACTGATTCTGCTGATAACCTTCTATAGAAAACTCAATGTGACGCCATATAATAGGAGTATCACAGTGATATCAAAAGTGATTAACAAATAAAGCAGGATAGAGGGATCGATCAATTTCTAAAAAATATAAGATCTGTTCTAGTAATTCTGGTAAATCAAAAATATTTAGACCCTTTGAGTCATTGCTCCATAATAGTTGCACCATCTCAAGAATATATATATATTATATATCTTTAATCAAAATAACTAATGTTTAATAATTAATTTAGACATATATATTATTTATTTTCTAGATATTCTCAATCACACTTAACTTTGCAATCAGCTCATCTAATGATAGGTCTGTTCCGCATCTTCTGGCTTCCATATGATTATCAGAATTTAATTCACAAAGAAATTGATATTTAAGATATTCTTCATCATATCCAAGTAAGTCATTATATTTTTTTACTTTTGTAAAATACTCCATTACTGAATCATTTCCTTGCTCCAAACCCCCAAATCAGAATTTCTGAATATCAGTAGGTCCAGTTGAGATCTTATTTAAGTGGTCAACTATTTCATTCAGAGAATTTTTAAATCTGAATCGAATTACTTCTTTTTTATTATCTCATGATAGGCTATTAAAGAAAGTTCCCTTAAGTTCTTGATTATCTAAGTCGATATTCAATGCTATAGCATATACCTTTATCATCTTGAAATAATCATCCACAGACTGATTGAGTTGTGTTGGTGGTGGAATTTTTGGTCTAATAACTAATTATATATCAGTTCTATTGAGTAATATAAGAGTTTTATTTTGGAAGTTCACTTTTATTACATTTTCCTAGAACTATGGCTGACCCAATATCAGTACAGAATCAAGTTCAGATTTATTGGTAATGAAAATATCAGCAACTTTTACTTGCTCCCATTTCCAATCTTGAGATAGGACTGAAATTTCTATTGCACAAATTATTCCCAATATATTAAGCTTGCTAATGAAACTGTATATTTCTGTATTGGAGGTATTATCAATTTTCAAGCCTACTATTTTTGCTATACTTTTGCCTATAATATTACAATTAGTACCAGAATCTAATATAGCTATAACAGGTACTTCATTGATTTCGCAGGAAAAAGTTTTCATCGTGATATTTTATTATAACAATATATTTAATTCTGCATTTTTAAATTCGTATTAATAAATAATAATTCCACATTTACAATGACTGAAGATAATATTAAGTCTGTTATAAAAGATAATATCAACAGAACTGGCATGGCCAATGCTATCTCGTCTCAAGAATTTTGTAAAAAGTTAGATGCATCAATCAATTTGTAAGAATTACATGGATATATTGAAATAATAACCAAGTCTTTAACAGATCAGCAGAATATTATTGGGGTAATATCCAATATTTGTAGACAAGTATTGGATAAAAAAATCTGAATTTCTCTTTGCCAATTACTGGAGATAGTGAAACCCGAGATTTAGCAAAATATTATAAATATGATAGCAAATCCAGATATTTTTCAGCAATATATTCTATACAAAGCTAGAAAAAAACCAATTTTAACAATACCGTATCTGAGTCCTCATCCGTATTTGAATCTGGGTTTGAGTTTAAATCATCTAATGATGATGAAGATTTTACTGTAAATATGGTAGACGGAAGCTATTGCTCCGCAATAAAAGTGAAGAAGCATGATTAATTTTGATTATTATAGAGATGGAATGGTCTTGCTTGTTCATAAGAAACTCCTCTTTTTCTATAATTGATTATAATATAATTTTGCATAGGTGAAGTATGGTTATCTGGATTATGACATAGATATTCTCTAGCAATGGTATAGGTGTGGACTGGATTCTTAGCTTTATGTACTACTGCACTGTAAACTGCTCCTAATTTACGTAAATATTTAGGAATTAAATTATAATCTTTTAAGAATTTATTGAACTATTTAACTCCTGGCTTACCTGAATCACCCATTCATCCAGATGATATAGCATGCTAAATCCAAGTGAGTAGTTCTTTAGCTCATTCTTGATTCTTTTTCATAGATCTAAATTTTCTAGGAATATCTGGCTGACCTCAATTTTTCACATATCCTATCACTCCAGCATCTGTAATGCGTAAAGTTTTAAGTTCAGCAGGTTGGATATAAAGTATTATCATAACATTTGCGAGGGCTTGTAAATCAGGTAGAGTTTTTAAATCATACCCATCTAATCTTTCTTTGATCAATTCTAATATAAATTCATCTGGATAATTAATACGTTTAGTTTCAGTCTTTTTCTGATTGACACTTTAGATTTTGTTGACATCTTCTGTAATATCTGGAAATTTTATAATCTCAATTATCTCAAGTGATGCATTAAGATTCCTTAATTTTCTACGAAGATGAATGAGATGTGATGAGCTAACATTAGCATTTTTTGCTGATAGGACTAAGGCATAAGCTTCAGCTCTTACATCTCTAATACTAAGTTTATCCTATAAAATCCATTACACCATATCTCTGATAGTTTCTTCTTCTATTCCTTTCGAGGGTTTATTGGAAATCATAATATTTACATTTTTATTTGAGATAGTTACACTGTGACTACTTCCATTTTTCTAAATCGAGAGGTGACATAAGTCATTTTGCAAAGCAAATAAGACATTTACTTGATCTTCACTAAAGCCATATCTATTCTGTAAGATTTGTTTAGTTATCTCTCTGATAATCTCCTCTTTCAAATCTTTTGGGGGCAAAGCTATAGCTATTTTGCAACTGTCCTCAATAACATTTATAATCTTGATCTTACTATCTCTTTGATTAGGTATTAATATACTTATCTGATCACTGCTAAATTTAAAACTCTTTTGAAGACGTCATTAATCTTGATTCCATTTTCTATCATCGGTAAGATTTTTAAGAAATTCTGAGATGTATTTACTGAGCTTAGATACACTCATCTCATTGTTGAGATTGTATTTTTTAACAATTTTGATTATAATAGCTGACATGATCTAATATTGAGTAGGTTATGAATAATTCTTTAGATTATTTATACTATAAAAAATATTTTTTCAAATCGAAATTAATTATCTGCTGATAGCTATACCCAAAAATTGAATGGGTCATGGTTATTGTAATTCTATCGGAAAATGGATGCGAATAAGATATGAGTTCAATCAAAAGTTTTAATCTATATATGTCAGGTATATGATACACGTTAATACTTTAGGTCAAATCTGTCGATTTGAAAGTTACTAATATATAGAATATAATGAAAAAAAATTATAGCTTCGAGTTGTGGTGACTCAGGCTATATTGCATATCAAGTTACTAGATAACATGTTTTATTTTTTATTATCTTCGATAATTGCTTTGCTAATATATTCCTCGAATAGTGATGGATAAACCAAAAGTCCTTCTTCTCAAAGCACATATCCATCACGTATCAATTTATTATATGTTGGTTCATTGATTGTAATCATGCAATTTGTTTTGGAGTTATAGATTTTTGGCTTTCTCTAACGATTAATCAATTTGGATAATTGCTCAGCAGTAATCATTTCTTTGTTATATTCCAGCTCTTCAGTATATATTTTTATATAGTATTGGTATGGTATATAGTGTCAATATATGTTCAGTTATAATATTACAAAATATTTTGGAAAAGTTTAAATTGATTTTTATATACTATACATGAAAATGTGAGTAAAAAATATGTTAGTATTTATACAGAGTTTTATAGAATATAAGAGGTTATAAGCAATACTTCAAATAGTATCTTTAACACATAATACATTATTATAACCTGAAAAGATTTAAATTGGTTTTATATTAAATATATTTACATAAAAAGTGAAATGGATTTTATACGTTATATATTAAAATACTTTGAATAGGGTATTCAACTGATCAATACGTTAAAAAAGATAGTTTGGAGCATTCAACCTGTCTATATGTTAAAAGAGATAGTTCGATTTATAGAAAAGGTTGTTAGTAAGATATAGAATGTTCATTGCACTGGAAATTATATGATATGAATATAGCAAAATTTTCTTGTGAGATCTGTAGAAAACTAACAATTTCTGGGATGGGGTATTATCCTAAGCACGCAAAGAGGGTTTATTTTCAAAATTGGTATGAGAAACAAAAGGTGCAGAGAATAGAAGCTGATGTGTAATTATACTCACTTTTGCCAAAGGTAGGCACTATATAACTATAGATATCAATTTTAAGCATCACAAAAATGGTCTTTGTAATGGATTTTTTTTACAAGTATTAATTTTAAGCGTCACAAAAAACCCCTTTGTAAAATATATCACAGACCATTACTAAATAGATACATACATTAACAGATATCAAATAGGTCCTGAGTATCCTGTGAGATAGAATTGGGAGAAGTTTCTATTTTATCAGACGAGAGTTTACTATACTCATATTACCAATCTTCTCTATTATCCTAATCCTCACCCGTCTGATATGGTAACAACTTGGATGTATATGCATAGGTATATATACTATCAAATGCTCCATCTAGATAATAATGTATATACTTGTTATTTGTACCTTTGAGCTTCAAATTGTAAGTTGCATAAAGTGCTAAATTTAATAAACCAAGTTTTGTTCTAAGAGTTTTTAATCCAGATTTTTTGGCATGTCAGGATGCATCTGTATTATCAAAAATCTGAGCCATTTTAGGAACTAATTCTTGAAGATATTTTATAGATTCAGATGATTCTAACCGTATTTTAATAATATCAGTTTTATATTTATTTCTATTATCGATATCTTTAACGGGTGTACAAATTTTTAATAATCCAAGACAAATTCGATGTTTTTTAGCTTTAGTAACAATTGTGAGCCTATTATTTCTATAATCTTCATGGGTAATTACCTCAATTGCTGTCTCATTATTAGTGTCTGCATCTCGTAATTTCTGGAAAGCTCTAAACCAGTGCATATGATTATAATTTCCAAACTCTGAGATAAATTCTTCAGTCAAAGACTCAGGTGCTATATTATAGCAATTTATAATATGGTACTGGTTTAATGCTCACATTTCTTCTAAAGTTTTCTTTGATTTATTTTCTAGATGCTCAGCCATTTCACGATTAATAATATTTGCATTTGCAAGGTCTGAAATTTTCTCTGCTTTAATAACTAAAGAATATTTCTTTACTGTTTTAGTTAATAACACAGTATTATTTTCAGATTTGAGAGTTGATTTTATTACTGAAACTACTATACCTGCCTTTTGGAGAAAATCAACCATTCTCCAATCAAATAGACGTTGAGAGCAGAATTTTTCCAACATATATGCCACCCATAATTGGATAGTTAGGACATCTTTATTTCGAATAATAGTATCTATATTTGGAAATATTTCTCTATTCTGAAGCTCTTGAGGAAGATATCTGCATTTTGCTTCTGTTAACTATTGAAATAACTCCTCTTCTGTAGTTAGGACTTTAGATGTTCTTTGTTAAATATAATATATATAATCTTTAATGCATTGCATGCAGAATAACATTTGATTTGTCCCAGCATTTGTTTCTATATAATTACTGAAGATACAGAATGCTCACTCAAACTTAGGATTGATGCAAGAAATCCCTATCTTTAATGTACTGGTATATGCAATGAGATCAATATTTTTCCATGTATTATCTACATCTCTAAAATCTCGAGTTTTCTCTATTGGGTCTGACTTATCATGATACTCTTTTATACATAATTCCAGAAAATTAGCTTTAAGAGCCCAAACAATACCCTGAATATTTCTCCTCTCATGACAGATAAGAGACACACTTTTTTACTTCTCAAAAGATAATGATATCATTTGCTTAGTCTATCCCCAGAGTTCTATCAATACAGTTTCTTTATCAGAAGCTAGACAGAATGTTTTACCTTTTTGGGGCTGGTATGTGTTGTGAATAACTGAATATTTTCTATTTGGTCGAAATTCTTTAATCTATTTAATATTAAGGTCAGTGAGATCATTATCTAGTACAATAACTCTTTCTGCCTGAGTAATTAATTCTGAGAAATTGGCAAGAGATATAGACAAACCACTTAAATGAGTTTGTGTTTACGAGATAATTGATATAATCTCATCTAATACTAGAATGTAAGAATTTGGAGGACATTTATGTGAAGCATGATCTAAAGACCTATATTTTTTATCACATTTACATTTATTAGTAATGCGATGTAAACTTTCCATCTGACATACTACCCTTTGATGCTCTCTCAGATTTATAGATCCATCGATATCACAATATGATTTGAAATTGAGCCTGATAGTAATAGTATCTGAATATATATGTCAAGTTGATACTACGAGTAAGCTTGTATTTTCTGGAATATTTAAATTTTCTATAGCATATATTTTTCCTGTTCCCCAACACGAACCTATATAAATATCATTTTCTTTAGATAAAGGTTTCACATATCTTTCTTCATATCTTTCTGATACAGTAAGAGGTTCATTGTATTTAACCCAACTTGGCATTTCTAAGAAGGGTTTTGGGAACTTAGGATCCTTTATTTTATGAGAAATAGGTGAAGAGATATTATTTTTATTTTTTTGCTGAATTTTTTCTGCGATAAATGTATTATTAAAAATTTTCTCTGATTTGTCACGATTTTGCTAGAAGCATTTTATAATGAACAAACTATCATAACGCGTGCGACTGAACCACCACTAATTCTTGTCATGTATATGTTCACAAATCAAATATTCTAGATATGCTTTCTGATTAAAGTATATAAAATACTGAGAATTTTTTTCTTTGATATCTCACCCTCCAAGATAATCAGAATATTCTTACAGAACTAGATTAGCATATTTTTTTAGTGAATCTTGACTAACGATTATTTTTTTCTGATTTATTTTTTTTACACTAAGTATATGAGGACGTACTTCTAAATTCATATTAATTAGTGGTTGAATTCAGCTGTCATTGAGATTGCATCACCCATTATCTAGTGAGAATTGAAGTATACGCTTCACATGATCTTTTTTTGCTAAATTAATTAAACAGAGACAGAAATTTCTATCAGGTAATCCTCAATCAATAAACTTTTTATATTTTTCTCTAATTAATCTGAATACTAATTCTGTAAATTCTTTTAGCTCTAGATAATCAACAAGAAGAGCCGGGGTATATAGAAGGTGATAATTGCATTTATTATCATCAGATGATATCATAATTATCAATCCTTTAATAATTTCTTCCCAACTACAATCAAGAATTTGATACAATACTCTTACAAATAAATAACAAATGCTGAAAAACATATTTTTAGTATTAACGTTTTCAGCTTCCATTTTTTCTTTAGATGCATCAATATCAATTACTGGTCTTAAAGACCATTACCCGTTAATACATTCATGAATTTTAGGTAATCTATATATCTCAAATATGTCATCTATGACAGAAAACTTTGGTGTTTATTTATCTTTTTGGTCAATTTGGATAATCAATCTATTGGTTAATTCCTCTCATGTATATGCATCAAGCAGACTAATTCCTTCTTTTGCTCCATAATTAGGTAAGAGATAATCCCATAAATATACATCCTCTAATGATTCTTTATTATTCGACATATCTCTGACAGGTGAAAAAATGATTTTATGGATTTTATTTATCACATCTTTTTGTATAAATTTATCATCGAATCTTTCTTGCCATTTAGGATATGTGGGACTCACTTGCTCTGTGGATGATGTTGTATTAGACACTTGTTCTTCTACTTTAGGGGGGGGGTTGGAGTATTGGAGACTTAATAGTAGTCTTAGTATCTGACTCATAGTCAGAACTATAATCACTACAATTTTCTGACTCACTTTCGGATATATTATCATTATAGATATCTGAGTCACTTGAATAGTCATCACTTTCCCCGCCCCTATATCAGATCACTTGTATACTTTGTTTACTCATTTTTGATATTTGATTTTTTTATTGGTATGTATCAATCTTTATTCGATTATATTATTATAAAATAGTTTGAAAAAGTTTAAATTATTTTTTTTCATGCCTGGTAAGAGATATCAAAAAAAATACATCGAGTTTTAGTGAGATAAATGAAGAGAATTGTGATCTTGATTAGTGAATACTTTGGGTATATAAGTTTGGTAATATATTATAAGAATTATGGAAGTTATATATCTGTTTCGATGTGATAATATATGTTTGAGATATTCAAGTACAGTAATATATTATAAGAAAAATAGCAAAAGAATACCCTTTTAATAATATATTTTCAGATATGTTTTTGCGTGTATGTCATCAAGGGTATTCAAGTACAGTAATATATTATAAGAAAAATGGCAGAAGAATACCCTTTCAATGATATATTTTTGGGTATATTTTCGCGTGTATATCATCAAGGGTATTCAAGTGCAGTAGTATATTATAAGAAAAATAGTAGAAGAATATGATATATATATTGATAGGTAGGTAATATTAGACTAGCAAATGATGATATATAACTGAATGCATCGTCAGTATATTTTTTTGCCCATAATAGAAATCAGTCGCAATCAGATTATTAAACTCATGATAATGTGTATATAGCAAAGTCGATAGCATGTCCTAATTGCATTAATTTTTCTATTAAATATTCTATATGATATATATTGTTAAAGAATTTTGATTGATCTATTTGGTGGTGAAGAAGTATATAACAAGGAATATGAAGTTGAAGACTGTCATGTTAACAGGAATTCTCCTATGTGTACACCATGTAAAAAGTGTGGCAAGTTAACTTTTTCTATATCAGTAATATATACAAGGTATGATGGTAAGTATCAAAATATGAAATATTATTACCAGAAAAAGCTAGAGAAAATGGCAGAAAAATCAGAAGTGCTTAAAGAAAACTCGTAATAACATGACCTGATAACATGTATATAGCATAATGACACATTACTAAATGCATCATCAGGTATATATTTTTTTATCTCTGCTGATCCATCTGTCAAACTCGTGATATATAACGAACTCGATAGCACTAGAAATGTGATGATATGAACATAAAATTGTCATCATATTTTTTATAGGTCGTGGATAACTAAATATGATGATGAACTCATGAACCTATTGTCACTAGCATATTTTTTATAGATCATGAGATATTTAAGTGTAATGATATGAACACAAATTTGTTATCATATTTTTTAATAGATTATGGATACCTAAGTGTGACGACAAACCTGTAAACCAATTATTACTTGAATGATGATACATATATGATCTCATCATCACACCTGAGTGGGAATAATCTAGACTAAGTGGAAATAACATAATTATGTTATTTTTACTACTTTCTTTATCATTGAATTATCTTCATATTTTGTATTGTTTCACTTTTAAAATTTCTTTTAAGTACTTTAATCAATCTAAAATCAAAGTCTAACTATTTTTTTTGGATAACAATAATTATAATTAGCTCAAGTCTGAGAAAGTAAGCAAGAGTAAGCAAGTAAACAAGTAAAAAAGTGAAAATAAACAAGTTAATAGCAATCAAGTGAATAATCTTATAAGTAATCAAATAAGTAATCAAGATAGTTGAATGAAAAAGAATAAGTGATCTTTAATTATCAATAAGATAAAGTGAGAATTTAATAAATCTTATTTTATTTGAATATTCTTAATATTTAAATTATTCTTGAGTTACATTATAAATAAAAAAACAAAATGCAAGTTTATTCTTAATATTTAAATTATTCTTGAGTTACATTGTAAATAAAAAAACAAAATGCAAATTTATTCTTAAAGTTCAAATTATACATTATAAATAAAAAACAAAGTGCAAGTTTATTATTCTCGAAATAAATATAAATGCACGAATTCTCGTTCTAATCTTAAAGGTAGACTCCAGGAACTCCGGAAAGACAGATTGTGATCGGAAGTCACATGATCTGTCATTTTTTTTCTGTTTCACTTTGTTACTAGCTGTGAACATGTGACGTCATACACCGCGGCTTGGGTGGTTGCGCATCGCTCGTGTCGCGTTTTTCAAATCCTTCTGCTGACAACAGTTATTCAAGTCTCCCTTATGCAGCCCGACAGCCTCAAAGACTACCTTGGAAGAAAAAGTGAGTTTGCAAAAAGTTTATTCGAAAAAAAAAATAAAATAAAAACTAATCGCTTCCAATAATTACAGTCATTGAGGCGTACTTCAACCACACGATTGGTCATATTTCCATTTTTTGCAAACAAACCGCTCAGTAATCATTAATTTGGAGCCGTTCTCAAAGATTCAGACGAAAAGGTAAGTCCATTGGCAAATGGTGCAGATCCTCTTAGAATGGTCACTACCATAACTAAAGGTGTACGGTGCGTGTGCATGTCACCCGCCTTATCTGCACCATTAACGACTGTAGACGCTCCCTGCTGGTAACTACCAAATATCGGGAGTGCATCAGAGCGTGTATTGGACTCCTGTCCTTCGCCCTCTTTCCGCAGTGCTAGCCAATTTTCTTTTTCATCCACCTTTTTACTGCCTTTATATCTATTAATTGTGTATTGTCCAGACGTATAAGAGCAGGAAGTTGGCGAAATATTGGAAGAGCTTGATTCAGGAACGGGGTATTGATGCACAAGAGGTGAGTTCTATATGCTATTGCCGTTAGTTTCACCTATTGCATACTTACGTGTATGTCATTTATGTTAGAATGCTACTTTTGACGACTACCGAAATTCAAGTCTCGTGTTGCTGAGGACAGCATGTGAGACGGAAACAACAACAATAGCTAAACGACTAAGGAGAGGAGCTAGCGATGATAATAACAACAACGCACCTTCATCAAAAAAGCTCAAGAAAACGCAAGATCATGATGACAAAGTATGTTTCTTCTTCCTCTACGCGTAAAATGAGTTGATAGTTAACCAATTTCACCAATCACTGTTCATTCTCAGGATGCTGAAAACGACGAAGTTACTACCCGAAGAATACCGTTGAGCGATCGCACAAACGTGGGTATTGTAGATCCAAAGAGTGTGTTTGTATCTCATTCCATTTCAAACACCATTCATCGATCACCTTGTCTGGCTCTTTATAGACATCGGGAAGAAGCTCCGTCGTTGTCACACAACTGCCTTCCATCACCGACATCAGAGGGTGGAGCACGGAGCAGCACATTCAGCACCTTCAGGCTAAGTTTCCCAATCAACTGAGCAAGGCTGCCTTGGACATTCTGTTGGAGAATGAAATTGAGACATCACGTTCCTGGCGCTGACAAAGGAAGATTTCATGGCACTGGCATGAAATTCGGTCCTGCGACTGTCATCGCTGGTTATGTCAAGAGTATGTGCCATTCGAGCTGACTTGTGCTTTATTTTCTTAAATTCGCCCCTTCATTTAATCATTTTGCTCATTTGTTTCTTGAAGCGTTCCAAACACCCACTCATTCGTTCGGTAACCTCTCATTAGCGTCTCAAGGTAAATATAAGTTATAGCATGTATCAATCATGCATCATGCATGCTTAATGGACCCCTATCTTTACCAAGGCATCCCATTGAAGCATCCTCGCCATGAGGAAGACATCTGCATTACGGATGAAGGCGCTGACAAGCTCACGTTCATTCCGGACGAGCGACTGGCTATTTTGTGCAAGTGATGGATGTTTCTCGGGTTGTCCTTTTGCGAAGCCCACCAGAATCGGGCAAGTCAACGCTCGGCATTCTCCTTCAGCGGTACCTTGTCAGGCGGGGTCGAAATGCCATTTATCTCTCGATGCTCAACCTACATGGCGATTGTAAATGGGCCTTACAGAGCGATGCCAAGTTTGACATTTTCTGGAAGGAAGAGACAGGAAGGACTCTGGGAGGATTTGTCAGAGGCAGTACCCAGATGGACATTATAATTGACGAAGCTCAAATTCTCTATGGCAATGTGATACCTTACTTTTGGTTCATTCTGAAAGACTTGAAGAGCGGAACTCGCAATCCTCACCTACGCGTGTTACTTATAGGCATGTACGGTGAGGAAGACTGCCCTGAAGATCGCTTGAGCAATCTGTATGGTGATTTTGTTCCGGGTATGGGATGACGCTCTCTTTGGAAAATCTGCGCCTGCCACGAGCTGAGTTTGACGAATTTGCAGTGAATTCGTTCATCACATGCGTGATATTTTCATCTATGCTGATTTAGATTTCAAGATTCCAGAGGAGGTGTGGATGCCATTTACAAAGCAACTGCTAGACATGTTGGCCTTGTCAGGCACAGCTTTCGGATCCTGGCGGACGAATTTCGGAGTGGTACGCGCAGTGCCACGGCTATGCTTCGTTTCTTAGTTTCTCGTGATTTTCGAAGACCCCTCGGACTCGTACGCTCGTTTCGTTGGCTGAGAAAGTGGGATCTGTCAACAATAAAAGAGCAGTTTTTGTGCGATGCGTTGCTTCGCCTCGACGATGACTATACCTTTCCCCGCATTGAGGGGATAATCAGGAAGTTCAAGCGCTGCGGTTTGGTCGTCGATGCCAGAGGCTGTCGACTACAGTTTGCAGCCCCATTGGTGCGGATCTTTTTGATGGATCGCTTGTTTACTGCCTCACTGCACCTCAGGGATCATTTGGTCAAAGCGAACGATTTCGATGCGTTTCTACGAATGAGCATCGAGCGTATGCGGCCCTCCGCATTGAGAAGATCTTTGAGCATAGCAATCACGAAAATGCACGGCTTTATGAGAGGGCATGGCAGCAAGAATGGTACAGGGCAGCGACAACAGCTATACCAAAAGATAGGGAAATTAGTCCTGATGTTGGCCCCATTTTTGGCGCAACAGGATTCATAGACTTTTACATCAGTGGCCTTGAATGGGATGTGGAGTTTTTGCGTGAAGGCGATGATATGAAGGGGCATGCCCGCCGATTTTCTCGTGGAGGTTCATACGCAAAAATACCCCTAAAACACTGGGCCATCGTCGACTTTCGCCATCAATTGAGGCGACTCAGCTGTGAACAACCCAATTTTTGGCATGTGCTGTGTGCTGATGACTACACCAATGTCAACATCAGGCGTCTGAACAAGCAGCCCCTTCCGACCATTTTGCGTGGTGACGATTTGCCCTAGAGAGGGGATCGGAAGTTGATTTTGGAGGGTTTTGTTTTCTTCCTATTTCCACTTTTTTTTCTCCCTAGTTTCTTGAACTAATTCTGCCAACGTCCATTTGAGAGATTTTTCTGACCTTTCCTCTTGATAAACTTCATAAGTTATCTTTTCTTGGTCCAGATGTTCTTAGTAGTCTGGGTATTTTTGCAATTTACATACCGGTATACAAATACCTCTTTGTATAATGCATAATGAGTATAAAATATTATATATTAAAATTTAACAAAATCAGACAAAGTGAGCATAAAATGTATATGTATGGTAAATATCAATGAATATGAGAAAGTGCTGCAATTTTTAGAAGCAGGCTGTGGCTGTGATTGCTCTGCTAAATTATCTAAAGAAGAATTTGCTGAATTACGTGAAGTCTTTCAAGCTCTGTCCAAATCAGAACAAGATATATTTCTAATGATATAAATTAAAGTAATGGATGATGAATCAGTAAGTACCAGTAGATATCTGAAAAAGAAAATCAGATCAAATAAAAAAACATTTTATTACTGAAATCACAAGACATTACTTTGCCAAAACATCTATTTCAATATGTTAGGTATTGACAAAACTTTGAAAATATCAGAAATTATTTAGTTAATAATAATTTGATTTCAAGACTTCATAACAACATCAAAAGAATATCTCAATAAAAAATCAAAATAGTAATCAATCATAATATTGTTAATGTTATGAAAAACTTTTTAAAAAACTATGTTGAAATACATGATTTATCAAGTTCAAGAAGAAGTATTAATAGAATAACTCAATCATTTATTTATTTATCAACAGAAACAATTTATAAATCTGTTTACTAAAATTTTTTGACAGGTTTAGAAGAAAATAATAACTTAAAGTTATTGAAATATAATGTATTCAGAAGACTATAACATTAATTAACATTAGAAATTCAAATTATAAATTCAAAAACTGACTCGTGTAATACTTGTCAAAATTTTCATAATAATTTACAATATAATACTTATTAGAAAGAAAAAGTTAGAGATATATTAAAGAAATTTAAACAATATCTTGTTAAAGTCAAACTAGAAAGAAACTAATATAATAAAAATATCAAATTAGCAAAAGTACAAAGAAAACTAGTTGATCAAAATTATGTATAAAGTAAAATTCAATATTATAGTATTAATGTTACTGCTTATTATAGTTATGATTAAGCTCAAAATGTTTATATATCACATTCAGATCAATAAATTAATAAAATTAACTATCTTAATTATTGCAAGATATATTTATTTGATATTTAAAATAAAATAATTGAGAGTAACTTAATTATATTCTGAATAAAAATAAAATAATTGATAAAAATTCTTATAATATACTTAATTTAATTTTTGATAATATTAAAAAATTAAATAAAGATGAAAAATATTTGAAAATTGCTTGTAATAATACTGATAATTAGAATAAAATAATATCACTATTTAATTTTATTTGTACTTGATAATTTGTAATTATTATAAAAGTATTAAATTAAACTTTATGATTTCTGGACATACTAAATTCAAATATAATAATAATTTTGACTTGATTAAAAAATTTTATAGAAAAATTACTATAGCTTATATAAATCATATCTCAATATTATAAAAATAATAAAGAGTTTTAATATTTAAATCTTAATTTTATTTTGAATATTTTTTTAAAAAATTAAATAGTTTGCAAAAGTATCAATACTTTCTTTTTAAAGTAATTAATTCTAATATCATCAAAACTCAAACAGTTGTTAATAAATCTTTTATTAAAATTTAATTTATTTAAAACTAAAAAAAAATAGATATTTCTCAAGTCATAAAACTTTTTTTTATTCTAGTATTGATATTATTTTCTTTGAATTATAAAAGATAAGAATATCTTTATCAAAATATTTAATCATTTATTAGAAATAAATTTAAAAATATTACTTGTCTAAAATCAGTTTAAATAAATATTATCTATTTTTTAAAAACTAAACTAGTAGTAGTAAGTAAAGTTAAAAAATTAGAATTATTATTATTAATTAATTTTAAATATTCTTTTCTAAATACCTGTTCTATTCCTTATCATACTCAATTAATCTTTAATAATGATTTTATTATAAAGATCTAATATAATCAAAAATTATTATTTTAATTATTATATTTACTTTAATAGATAAATTATTTTATCAATAAAATTATTTGCAAGTTAAATATTTTTTAACTTATACTGATTGATAATCTTTTTAATAATTTTTATCATTATATTTTTAAAGTTTTCTCTTAATTAAAGTCTTTTATTAGCTTGATAAATAATTTCTAATTACTTTTTATTAAGATTTAATAACTCTTTTTTTATTTTAATTTGATTTTCTCACAAGTTTTTAAAATTACTATTTTCTTTTTTAAAATCTTAATAGTTTATGTTATTATATCTTGACTTTAAATTTTTTAATTTTTCTAATTCTTTATAAATATTAATAATATTATTTAATTCTTACTTTAATTTAAAAAAATCATTTAGAAAAATAATTTGTGAAAGATAATTTCAATTTTTATCTATTTCTTCAAGAATAAACTTTTTTAATTAGAAAATTGATTTAATAGGTAATTTATTTTGATGATATTACTGAAAATAAATTAATATTTCAGAAGATTTTTACTTTTTCTTTTCAAATTTTTTATTTAATTCTCAAATAGTTTCTTAACTTTTTTCTTGACTATTTTTTAAATATAATTATTTTTCATTTATATTATTTATAATAATTATTTTTGCAATATTCAATTAAATTAATAATTTTAATTTTTTAGTTTTCTTTTTTTTTCTTAATTCTTAATTAGAATTATTTATTACTTTTTAAAAACTTTTTTCTCTTGATAAATTTTATAAGTAATTTTTTCTTTATTTAAATATTCTTGAATAGTTTTAGTATTATTTATTTTAAAAATATAGAAAGCAATTTTTTTATCTTGTTCTTTTTTTAAAATACTTCTGATAGTACTATAATTCTTGAATTTTATAATAAATTTGATATAAACTAGTTTTATATTTATATTTTATATAAGAATAATTCTATATATTATTACTATTTTAAGTTTATATATATATAAATATTTTAAAATAGTAAAAATAATTATATTTATAATAATTATTTATTTTTATAACTTTAAAAGATCATATAATCAATTATCTTCTCAATAAGATAATATATATAATTTTTTTTCTAACAAAATATAATTATCTTTTTAATAAGATAATATATATATGATTTTACTTCTGACAAAATACTCTTTTAATAGAGCAAGAAGAAAATAAAAATAAAATATATGATAAAATATATATTTATTAAAGAAAAATACTAATTAATTATTCTTAACTTAATAGTTAATTACTTTTATCAAACTTAATTATTCTTCTTGATTACTTTTTGACTTTTTATATATAATATTTTTTTGTTATGCTAATTACAAATTATTTTTAACATAATATTTCACTTAATTTACTTAAAAACAAGTAGAATTTCAAAAGAATAATTATAAAAAATATTAAATACATGATAATTAAGAATTGAAATTAGTAAAATATTAAGATATTCAAAGCTAAAGTAAAAAAAGAAAGAAAAATTAATAATAATTAAAAAATTATTAATTTAATAAAATTATAAATTAAGTATGATACATATAGTTAAATTAATAAAAAAATAAGACTAAATATAGATAATAATATAAATTAAAAATAAAATTAATAATAAATAAAAATTAATTAATATAAATTTCTTGTTCATCCAATTTAATAATAATTAATAATTACTATATTACATACTACAGCTATATTATATACTATATTATATTTACTATATCATATAAATAGATAATTAGTTACAAAACTTTTAGCTTTAAGAAATTTACTTTATAAATCTTTTTTAATTATTATTAATAATAATTATTAATTTCAAATTATTAAACTTAATATATAACTTTAAATTATCATCATTATATAGATTTTTCAAGATTTTTTCATCTTTATTTCTAAGTTTATAGATTTTTTTATTATAAGCTTTATAAATATAGAATAATTCTTTTTATTTTTTATCAAATTTATTATAATAATAATATTAAGTTTCTATTTATTTTACTAATACTTACTATTTTATCTGAAAAACTGTTAACTTTTATTTCTTGTCATACTATTCTTTTTATTTTAACTATTTTTCTTGAATATTACTAAAAGCTAGTTTTTATATAGTCTCTAAATTATTAATTAGTTTATATTGTTGTGATATGAACTTTTAGTAGAATATTAGTTAATTTTATTATTGGTCGCTTCATATCACAATATGATTGGATGAATAATTCTTTATATCTTATTGAACATTAGCTTTAGAGAATATTATTTGTAGATATTTTTAGAAGGTTTCATAAACACAATGATCATGGTAAAATTATTATAGTAAAATTAGCAAAATTGTCATAGCAAAACTAACAATGCTATCATAACAAAACCAACATTATGATACTAATAAAAGTAACATTTAGATTATAGCAAAACTAACATAAGTATCATAATAAAAGTATCATTTATATAACCTCTAAAATATATAAAAGTGATGTATCTTAGCTAGTGAATTTGGATAGTTAGTTAAGTAAGACAGTTAATAAGTTAAATAGATAGATAGTTAGTTAATAAGTTAGATATTTAGTTATTTAGTTTAGTTTGAGTTCTATGAGTTTAGTTCTTAACTCATATTTTAGTAGATTATAGTTTTAAAGAGAATTCTAAGAAATCTTTCTTGTAGAATAGATCTTGATTAAAATCTATTAATTCATCTTGTTAATAAACTATTTATTACATCTGTTTTGAAATTATATTTTGGAATTGGACTACATTCTAGCTAATTATAACAAGAATACTATCATTACCTACCTTTAGAATAACCTTAACATAATAATAGAAATATTCTTGTTAATAAATCTTTTAAAGACTCTTCCAAATATTACTTTAAGCATATGGTCACTTTTATCACGTACTTTTATAATATTAGATTTAATACTCATCCTCATCTCAGAACTCACACCAAAAAGATAATAGTATTAATAGAGTACTTAATAATTATATTTTTTATTGATAAATAAATCTTTTTATATATTTTTCAATTGTAATATAAATATAATACTTCTATTCTATAGAAATAAATTAAGTTAAAGAAGAGTAATATATAAAAAATTTTTATAAAAATAATATATGAGATTCAAAAGTTAATTTATTATTTGAATATAATCTATTTAAAAATTTCATATTATCAATCACTTTTAGATAAAAAATTTAAAAATATTATAGTTCTATTCCTAAAGATAATTTATTTAGATTTATATTATATTATAGGATTCACTAATAAAATATTAAATCAAATAGCAAAATCATATTCTAATCTGAAATATCTTAACTTGATAAAGAGATATTATAATGAATTAATAACTAATAAAGATTTATATATAATTGTAAATTCATATTATAAATTAGAATATTTAAATATTTCTAATTATAAAGAATTTTTTAAAATAATAATTTAAAATATTATTTATTCTTGTCTAAAAATCTAATAGCTTGATATTTCTAATTATAATATTACTTATATAATTATTAAGAAAATTGAATTATATATTAAAATAAGATATTTAAATTCTAATATTATTATCTGATATTTAGAAAAAATTGACTAAATCAGATCTGTTAATTTGAATTTTATTAATATATAGATTATTATGAAAAAATTTATAATTTTGAATGTAGAATTCAAATTATATTAAAATTTATGATTCATTTTTATTTTTTATAATACTTAAAATAGATTTTAATATATTTCTATACTTATAAACTATTTTTTATAAATATTAAATCTATTTTTTATTATATTAATTAATAATATTATAACTAGATAAAATAGAATATTTATAAATTTAATTTGCTTAAAATAATAATAATTAATTATATCTAATAATTATAAAAATTCTGCTAAATCTTTTATATATCTAAAATTATTATATATTAGTCTACAAAATATTAATCTATTATAATTAATCTCTTTCTTGATTAATAAGTTAATTACTTTTTGAAGTATTTCTATTAAATATATAATATATATATAATATCAATATATTAATATAAGTATTCTTTATTATATATGATATATTTTTTTCATTAATATTTAAATTGATTTTTATATAATATTTTCTTATATATTTTAAATATTCTATTATACTTGTAATAAAATAAAAAAAGATTTAATATAAATCATCTTACTTATTTATATATTAGAATAAATAAAAATATTTATAGATAAGTTTATATTTATCTAACTAGATATATTTTTTATTAAAAAATAAATATTAATAAATTATTAAAATTATCTTGTGATATATATAAGAAATTTATCTTATCTTATATAGATTATTACTCTATATATATCAATAAATTTTATTATTAAGCTAAGAGAAAGAAATAAAAAAATACTCTTATAGATAATTTATTTTGAAAAAAATAGTACTAAATTCTTAAGTATTATAAAAATTAATATATATTAGATATCAGAGTTTATATAATATTTTTATCTGAAAATTTTATATTAACTAGTTTATAAAGAGTAAAAAATTTCTCTATATTAAAGCTCCTATCTATTACAAAGTAATGACTCTTTAGATCTAACTTATTCACTTCTTATTATTTCTAAAAATGATTATATAGTAAATAGAATTAAATATCTTATTAAAATTTACTATAGATATCTATTTTCTTGAAGTATAACTATATTTTTTTTCTATTCTTTATTATCATAAATATATATATATAATTAGAATTTGTTATTATTTTTATATATTTAAAACTTAATTTTTATATATATTAATTTTTTCTATCTAATTAATTTTATATACTTTTTTAGATTATTTTTATCTTTTTATTTAAAATTAATTATCTTTACATTTACTATTATTTTATCTTGAAATATTCTTATCAAATTTCTATTTTTTTTAGTTATAGTTATAAATTTATCAAAATTCTCATTATATTTAATTATAATTTTTCTTAAATATTATTATCATTTTAAGATTATGCATATATAATTATTTTAAAATGGTAATAGTAATTGTATTTATGATAATTATTTACTTTTATAGCTTCAAGAGATTATTTGACTAATTATCTTTTTAATAAGATAATATATGCAAGATTTACTTCTAACAAAATATAATTATCTTCTCAATAAGATAA
>CAJVPS010000133.1:0-35002 GCA_910591765.1 Ambispora leptoticha | reverse complement strand
CCTGGAAAAACCGCCAGAATTTTTGTGCTGACCCAATATCTGGTAAAAGCCGCCAGACGTTTTGTATCGGCCTAACGCCTGGAAAAACCGCCAGAATTTTTTTGTCTCGGCCTAATATCTGGAAAGACCGCCAGAATTTTTATAAGACCAATATCTGGAAAAGGCCCTACAATAATATTTGATAGAGGTGTATTCTCATCACCTTAATTGGGGGGTTTTATTTAAAGCAAGCAAGGAACAACCGCTATCGTTATCACGATACTATACCAGAAGTTCCAACGAAAACGAGCAAAGAAAGAAAAAGAAAAAGAAAAAGAAAACTAAGATTTCTCTTTTTTCGAACCAAGAAAGGAACAACCGCTATCGCTATCGCGATACTATACCAGAAGTTTCCAATAAAAAGAAGTTAAAGGCATTATAAAAAAAGGTAAAGTAGCAATTTTGACTAGTTAGAAACGACTCTATCCCCTTTCGATGGCGTTGGAAAAGGAATAGAAAAAAGAAGGAGCCAAAGGATAATAAACGGGGCAGTAAAAATGGACTAGTTAGAAACGACCACTCCATTTTTGCTTTGAAAAAGGAGTAAAAAGTCAGCCAAGAGTGTAAAAAAACCTTGACTTTTAACCAGAGGAAAAGCCAAAGTAAAAAACTCATAAAAAGGCAACATGTGGGATTGAAAAGAATTAAAAGACCTTTTATATATAAATATCCTTGAAACTTTTTTTAGTATAAATTTTACGCGCGTGATTATTTGATGCCGCAGCGTTACTGATGCCGCAGCGTTACTTATTTTACGCGCTTGTTTACACGCTGATTATTTGATGCCGCAGCGTTAAAAATTGTATATTATCGTTATGTTTATACGCTTATTATTTGATGCCGCAGCGTTTGAAGCCGCAGCGTTAGAAGCCGCAGCGTTACGTCACCTTTGATGTAGACGTAAAAATTGTCGTAAGATGTATATAGTGACATATGCCGTTTATTAGTGACGTTTTATATACCATAAAGGCACGAAATAACACCGGGATATAACTTGGTCGTTGCACTGTAAATGGTCTTAGAGCTACGATCATGCATGTTTGTAAATGTACGTCAAAAAAATGCTACTGCTCTGGATGTTTCAAATATCACAAACGAATTTATAGATCTGCATCTTCTAATCTTCTAATAACGAAATTAATTAAGATCAATTATTCGAGCGGACTCCGTTTGAAAGTTTTGGGACAATTTATAAAGCAAACTGGAAATTGTGATCATAATGAAATAAATTCCAACGAAGTATAGAAACTGAGGTTGCGTTGAAATCATTACAAATTATTCCAGAGTTTAAACTATTCTCCATCTTTTACGAAGTGGTCCAATGCATCAAACATTGTACCCAAAATTGTTCCTATTGTTTAATATGCAGTTGATCAATTGAACGAAATTCTACTCGTAAAAAAAAACAAAAAATTATAAGGAAAAATAAAAAATAAAAGCAATATTAAGGCGTGTTCAAATAAGCCCCAAATGTACTAATTGTTCTAATTTGGATGTAGTTTGTTTTTGAACTTACTTTATTGTTATAAACATTATTCTAGATTGTGTCACGGGGTAAGAGGGTTCGGAAAATTTATGTTATGAGTTTCGGGTCGTTTGATGGTAGCCGTATATCATGAGACTATTGGATCAGTTGTCAGGTCAGAATCACTTTTTTGAACTGTTTTTTTTACATACTACAATAATGAAAAATTATGACTGAAACTCATCAAACAGAACAAATTCTTCCAATAGAATCCCTTTGCGAACCAACAAAATTCAAACGATTCACGGAGCAATATAATGGTTTTACGTCAGAACTGAAATACCTTAACGAGCTGGACGACATTTTTCTCACCTTAAAGACAGACACAGCACAAATCATGGAAGAATTTTTTTCCAAGCTAAAAACGGGGACAAAAGTTAAGATTCCGGTAGGTTACCTATAGCCTTTATTATTTAATTACAACATTATAATTTTCTACTTTCTATTATTCTTCTAGTTTCCGGCGGATCGTCTTGCCGAGTTAACCAAAAATTCGAAATACTGTTCACTTCGATTAAAAGTTCTAAATCGCAAAGCTCATCTTGATAAAGCAGCTGATAAAGAAAACATTCTTGAAGCTCGCGAAAAAGTAAACCAGGCAAATTTTGACCTACAGAATTTGCTTCATGAGAAAGGACATCTAAGAAGAGAAATTGAGAAATGCAGGGAAAATCGGTATATATACATGTATCTTTCAAGATTTTCTCAAGGGATTATTTTGATCTCTATGAATAGTTTCACATTTAAAGATATTTTGCTTATGAACGAAGAATTTGCCGCACGAACACCAGGGCATTCGTCTACGCTGGTGGTTAATAGCAAAATGGGAATTGACGATAATAATCAAGATGATAGTTTCGAGAAAATTTCCTCACATCATCTTACGATACAGCGATTCAAAAATGAAATGATTGAATGTCAAAGGTACTTTATCGTTCTGGTTTCTAGCATAAGGTTTGAATTGGTGTGTATGTGATTTGATTGTTTAGGTTAGAGGCGGAACGCGACGAAAAGCGTAGAAAAAAACTTTTACTCACACAAGAACTTGCCGAGAAACAAGCCAAAACAGTGGAGACTCGACGCGAAATTGAGAAATTCCTGGTGGTAAATGTTATCTCTTTTTCATTCTCTAATAAACTTAAAATTAACATAATGATTATCATCGTTATCTGAATGACAGGCTTCTTCAATATTGCGCTCATTCATTGTGACTCAGCCAGAAAATGATGATTAAGATGTGACATCTAGCAGTAAAAAAAATACAAACTGCTCCTTCATTTAAATTTCAGCGCTATAACAATTTAATATAGAATCAAAAAAAAACGAAATAGCGATGGGTCTAGAATCAAAAAAAGAAAATGATTATGTGTTATTGGATCATATTAGGGGAGTATTATAAAATGAACTTTATTTTTAGCAATTATAACAGACGAATTTGATCTCTTTTTTGGTTGTGAGAAAAAAAAAGATGATTTTTTAAAGCTCTACAAAACACAAACTTTCATATGGTATTCCCAAAAATGTATGCATACATACACACAACGAGGATTTTATTAAAAAACTGAAAAAGGCAATACCATAATTGAATGAATCGAAAAGCACTATAGAATTTTTGAATCAACGCCAAGAAAAAAAAAAGGAATATCACTTAGCATTTATGTAATTTAGTACCATGAAGCACATGTAATACAATTCTAATTGATACATGAGGTCAATAACTGACGTTCTATATTAATATATACAAAAAATTTTAAGTTCGATTAATCCCGATACTTTTCCCAAAATACAAATCCTCGATTGTAAAAATAGAATAATTGTAGTAAAATGTCTCGCACGTCACACACATCAAAATAAAATAATATGACAGATTGGTCGGTTATTTTTGGAATTTACTAAATTTATATAACCTTAGAAAACCTTTTTGTGAATTACGTGTGACTTCTTTCCAAAATCAGGAATCCCATTGCTCTGTACTATCTAGTAACAATGTGATAAACGGGAAAACGGCACACGAATCCGCAAATCCCTTCTTTTTCATGTCTCCCTGCAGACAGACATACCATACCGCTTCACTATGCTCAGATAACGAAGGGGAGAAGAAAGATTAACTATCCATAAAAGAAAATTCACAGTTTATTTGCTATTTACGTATTTACATAATCAATAATTATCTTCAATCATGGATCGAACACTTGAAAATAATGTCTCTCCCCAGGTTAAAATAAGTAACAATAGAAATGACGACAATCATCAGAAGAGAAGGGATAGTAATAGTACCCCACGTCTCCGCCGAACAGACACCACCTCAAGCATTCAGTATCGGAAAACAAAAGCTCGCGAACGACGTGTTTTCACTAATCTACCCTTACCCAAAGAACTTTTGGATCGCTCCGGTGAACCAAGAGCACGATATGTTTCGAATAAGATTATCACGTCAAAGTATACCCCCCTTACATTTATTCCGAAAAATTTGTTTGAGCAGTTTCGGAGGGCAGCGAATATGTTCTTTTTGTTGATGGCGGTGCTTGGAATGATCAAGGAAATTCAGTCGAATAATCCCATTTTGACTGTATTACCGTTGTCCACTGTTATTTTCATTACCGCATGTAAAGACGCCTATGAAGATTATAATAGACATTCGATCGATGATGCGTTTAATAGCTCGAAATGTTTTCATCTTAAAAATTTTATCAATGTTAATTATCCTTCCTGTACAAAACAATCATTCTGGAAAAGTTTAATTATTACCATTAAAAAATTATGGTCTTCTTCACCGCCACCATCTACCAATACTCGGTCGACACATATCGACAATAATGCACCTCCTGCTACTGATGATGCTAATAATGAAAAAATAGTAAAAGTAGTAGATGATGATAATGATGATTCAATTCTATTGCCTCCCTCTAATGAAGTGAATGGACCCCCAGAATTTAAAAAAGTAATGTGGAAACATGTGCGAGTTGGCGATTTTTTGTATCTTCGCAATGGTGACGCTGTTCCTGCCGACGCAATCATACTTTCTACTTCTGAGCCCGAAGGCAATTGTTATGTGGAAACTAAGGATCTTGACGGGGAAACTAATCTCAAACCACGTCGATGTGTTGCTGAAACAAAAAACATCAAGTCAGCAAAAGATTGCACTCAGTTAAATTGTTACATTGATTCAGAGCCACCAAATTCAAATCTTTTTTCCTACAAAGGAACTCTTGTGCTAGCAAATTCGGATTCAGGTACATCGTCTATTAGCGCATATATAATTATATATGATTCGAATCGTCCTAACATAAATATCTAAACTTTAAAAAGTAAAGACAAGTATTGCTTTGGATATCAATAATTTATTGCTTCGGGCGCATATAATACGTAATACTGAGTGGGTGATTGCCGTGGTGGTCTTTACTGGGGTTGAGACAAAAATTATGTTGAATTCTGGTGAGACTCCGAGTAAACGAAGTCGGATTGAAAAAGAAATGAATCGAGAAGCGAGTATATACATTGATTCTTCATCTATATCTATCGAATTGACGAACTAAACGTAATTTTTTTGACACGCATTTACTTTATAATAGGTCATATTTAATTTTTTCTTACTTATTGTCCTTGCTCTTATTTGCGCGATTGGAAGTGCATTATCCTCACAAGCTTTATCAGATAAGACCCATGGTGTGGCTACCTCGTTGTTAGACAGTAATCAGTATAATGCCTTTATTGCTAGTCTTTTGACTTTCTGGTAGGTAGGTGCAAATTGCCAAGTCTTTTCAAAATTTTTGCTAGAACAAAATGATTTTTATTAATCATACGCATTTTTAATTGTACAGTGCAAGCTTAGTTATCTTTCAGAACATAATACCAATCTCTCTGTATATTTCTATTGAATTCGTGAAAACATTTCAAGTTAGTTTTTTTATTGTTTATAGACATAATTTTTTCCCGGTTAATGTACAATATATTAACTATTTTAAATCATAACTATTAGGCTTTTTTCATATATAACGATCTTGATATGTTTGACGAAGACTCACAAGCAACCTGTGTCCCAAAATCGGCAAGCTTCAAAAATTTTTTATGGCTTTTTTTTGTGACCGCGTATATCTAATAAATTCTTTACGCTACATTTTACAGTGGAATCTTTCAGATGATCTTGGTCAAATTGAATACGTATTTTCTGACAAGACTGGTACCTTGACACGAAATATCATGGAATTTCGTCGATGCTCAATAGGCGGAAAATTATACGGAAATAACGGATGGGCCGGAAAAACCGATGCAGAAATAGGAAAAGAGCTAATAACGCAGGGTGAAACAGCCAAAGTTAATGTGAATTCTGACGAGATTTTCTGGGAATATAAAGAAGAATTAAGAAAAGTTTTTGAGCCAAAATATGCAAGTACGAATCGAGATTTCTTGACATTTGTTGATCCAGAGATATTTAAGGATTTGCAAGGTGATGCAGATGAGGGTTCTTCGTTGGAGGAAAAAGATGCGAATAAAAGATCAAGATACATTAGAGAATTTTTTACATTATTGGCTGTTTGTCATACTGTGGTAGTGGATCCGATCTCTGAAAATCTCTCAGAAGTACATTCAGAACAACAATTTGAAGATGAGGAAGAAAAACATGATGCATCCATGGATATGCACAAAACATCGTTAAAAAATTTAAAAAACCGTATTAGCAGTAGTCGTATAGGTAATATGGTCAGAGGTCTAAATGCATCGCATATTGGAACAGATACATCAAGTGGTCCGAAATCTATTGCAAAAGCTCTGGATGATACTGTCGCTTGTCCACTCGCTTACAAAGCTGAATCACCGGATGAAGCAGCTTTAGTATCTGCAGCCAAAAATCTCGGATTCGCTTTTCTGTCTCGCACTACCAATTCGCTTACAGTAGACATTCTTGGGAATACCTATACATTCGAGATATTACATATCTTGGAATTTAATTCTACGCGAAAGAGAATGAGTATTATTGTTAGAAGACCTAAAGAATTGGGCGATGATATTGTCTTGTTTTGTAAAGGAGCTGATAGTGTCATAATAGAAAGATTGGCAGATGGACAGGATGATTTAATTGACAAAATTAATCATGATATCGAAGAATTTTCTAATGAAGGTGCGAAATTATTTATCTTACAAAATAATTTTAACAAAATTAATTCTTTTGTGGATTTCAGGTCTAAGAACATTAACTTTGGCATACCGAAGTTTGGAGCCATCATATTTTGAATCGTGGGCTGCTAAATATCACGAAGCTTCTACTTCTCTTGGAAATCGAGAGGAGCAAATGGATGCACTTTCTGAAGAGATTGAAAATGAACTTATTTTATTGGGAGCTACTGCTATCGAGGACAAACTTCAAGAAGGTGTCCCTGATACAATAGCGTCACTAAGACAAGCCGGCATAAAAGTATGGGTATTAACAGGCGATAAACTAGAAACCGCAATAAACATTGGTTTTGCAGCACAACTATTAACCAAAGAAATGAAACTCTGGGTAGTTCGAAATTCGCCACGTGAGGAAGTAATTCGACAATTTGACGAGGTCGTGGACTCGTTAATCGGACAACACGGAATCGCGAATAGTCAAAATGACGAAGAATCATTGCAAAAACATGCGTTTGTCATTGACGGGGGTGCGTTAGCTCATCTATTGGATAATGAAGCTTCGCGACAGAAAATGTTGCAAGTTTCTGTGGTGTTTCATTCGGTAGTTTGTTGTCGTGTGAGTCCTTTACAAAAGGCATTAGTGGTTGAATTGATAAGAAAAGGCAAGAAGGTGGTTACTTTATCTATAGGCGATGGCGCAAATGATGTTAGCATGATTCAGGCTGCGAATGTTGGTGTTGGTATTTCTGGTCAAGAAGGTCAGCTAATTTTTACGGATCGCTTTTGTATACATTTATCTATATATCTACTTATCATGATCATTTTTTCTAATTGTTAATCTTTTAGGTGTCCAAGCTGCAATGGCTGCTGATTATTCAATAGCTCAGTTTAGATTTTTAAAAAAATTATTGTTGGTTCATGGTCATTGGGATTACATACGTATTGCAGAAATGATATTAAATTTCTTTTACAAAAATGTCGTTTGGGTGTTCCCTGTGTTTTGGTATCAAATATTCAGTCTGTAAGTTGGTTATTCATATTTTATTTGATTTGGTAATTCTAGAATAATCGAACAAACTATATTAATCCTCGATAATTCTTAGATTCTCGGCAAATATATTCTACGATTACAGTTTTGTGCAGTTGTACAATATGATATTTACGGTCGCACCTGTAGTTGCTCTTGGTTAGTCTTGTGAATAATTTTTCGCTTGTATTATTACTATTAGATTTTTTTTTTAATTAACAGTTGTATATGTTTTTTGATGTTATACAGGAGGAACTGATCAATCTGTGACAGCACATTACCTAATGCAATATCCGGGTATTTATGAAATGGGAATTCGTCAGTTGCGCTACAACCGACCGCGCTTTGCCTTATACTTTCTCGACGGCATATGGCAATCAATAGTAGTATTTTTCACAAACTACATGATATATGCATTCTCAACAAATGTAGTTTCACATGACGGGCGTAACGCCGGACCAACTGATATGTCCACCGCCGTAGTAGTCAACGTCGTAATAATTGCAAACTTATTCGTTGGGTTCAACACCTACCATTGGACATGGTTCATGTTCGCCGCTATCGCTGGCGAGATACTTATTCTATTCGTTTTTATTTTGGTCTATGGAATATTCGAGAGCAGCCCCATTTACGGAATCGGTGACCAAGTGTTTAGCGAGGGCAAATTCTGGTTCGGACTCGTTTTCGGGATATTAGTGGCTGGATTGCCGCGATGTGTTCTTTCTTTTGTTAAACAATGGTGGTTCTCGGATGACTTGGATATTGTGAGACAAATTAAGACAAGAGAGATGCAGAAACGTAAGGAGGAAAAGAGAAAGATCCGGAAACTCGGCGAAAAAGCTGATGGTGATAGTAAACGTGCAGTAATTCCTGATATTGTATTGAATGCAAGTTGAGTTTGGATACGGGGGGTTTTTAGTAGATAAACAATAGATTAGATCATTCTTTTCGATGATTATGATTGCTACAGTCAAGGTGACGATTTTAGGTATCCTACTACATCATTTGTGTCACCACAATTTGAAAATTTTGGTTATAAAATTGTTTTTTTTTTAATATAGTATGTAACAAAAAAAAGAATAGGGACTTATTTTATCAACTATCATAATTGCATTTATAGAGTTATTTTCATCACTTTCGTTTTAGTTATATTTTTATCTTGTCGAGCTGGTATTTGTACTTTTTATCTTGTATTTAAGTATCGAAACTGTATTTTTAAGAAACTCATTAAACTGCTGTCTAATTTTGAGTAGTTACAAATCGCAAATTGACTACCTCCTTTAAAAAATGACAGAACTTGCGAAACCTTCTACAGGCAAGTCCCAATATAAATATTGCAACATTCGCTTCATTTTTAAGAGTAATAAACATTATCATACATAAAAGGATCAGAAAAATGTCCTCTCTCGAGGTACATTGCAAACTACATGTCACAAAAGCTACCAACTTCATCACCAAAATATAATGTTCAGCTTATATCCACGGAACTTAAACTCACTGCTGTTCCGGTACACGCACCACAGAGAAACAATCGCGATTGCAATGAGCCTCAGGCCACACGTTCTTTGCTACTGTTGTTACAAGAACATTTTAATACCGATAGAAAAGTTTTGGTTGCAGCATTAGAGGCCTATGAATACTACTACAATGATGATGACAATGCTGTGGCGTTATACATTTCAAAAGTGGATACTACTGGTTTTCAAAAGCCTGTAAGTGAAGGTGGCATCAAAAGTCTCACTAAATTGCTAATTTCGGGGTTCCTGAGTTACTATGCAACACAACTCAAACACCTGAGAGTCAAATTACATTTGTGTGCTCGCGCACAGCCGGAGTATTTATTTACCTATTCTGCAAAAAATCCAGCAAAACGCTTGTTAAGTGACGTGCAATTGATTAGATGGTGGAAAACGTTGCTTCAACAATTATTTGCTGCTAATGATAAAGATGATGATAATAATATTAAGGGGTGGTTCCTTATTCCAGGTGTTACGTCTGAACATGAAGCTCGACGTTTGATCAAAGATCCGATTGTGAGTCCAACAGAAGCATCAGATAGCCACTTTTGGACATATGGATCTCCTTATTCGGATTCTGCGATTGCTGAACAAGTGGTCCCGCGGTTTGCTGATGACCCGAAATTACGTTTTTTTGAAACTTTGAATGATCCTGAATATCAAAAAGATGATGATGATGATGGTCCGACAAACTTTACCGTTAAAGAGTTTTGGGAAATGATTTCTATCACTACAGAGTTTAACTCTGGAAAAAATTCTGCATTTTTTTGGATATACTTTGGGGGTTCTGCTCAACGTAGCTCCTCTTTTGTTACTACCGAAGATGATGATTCTAAAGACTCGAAATTACAATCAATAAAAGTAACAGCAATTAAGAAACTGGATGGATTGACCTTGACTGATGCCCAATATTACCATGTAATTTCAAACTTAGAAAATTTGGAGTTCTTTCCATTAGAAGTGTCAATAGACTCCACAAACACTTTTGCACAACTTTTGAGGGAAATATGCTCATCCGAGCTTGGAATTACATTCAACGGGAAATTAAACAGTTCTGATCAAGAAAAAACTAGTAATCTCTTAATGAATCAACAATCGACTTCATCTGTTTCTTCTAGAACATCTACATCAAAAGTCAACAATTTGCAAATGCTTATAAAAAGGAAAAAACAAACAACACCAACCAACAAACAACCGAGTTCTTCGATTACCTCATCACCTTTAATATCAGCATATACCAATACTAATGCTAATACTAATACTAATACTAATACTAATAATAATAAAAAGAAAAATACTACTACTACTAAAAATAATGGAGAGAAAAATCAACTCATCAATAATATACAACATTTAATTAAAAGAAAGACGCCTTCATCCAACATAGATGTCTTTGATTCCCAATTATCTTCAACACCCTCCGTCGACATGTCAAAAGAGTCGTTAGAGAAAACTGAGTTAAATATCAAGCGAGTGAAAAAATCTGGTAATGGTTGAGAGCAAATTGCATATATTTGGACTATTATGTGAGCTTCTACGATATCTTTAGAATCAGTATGGTCCTATACCAAATAAATTTCTACCCAACCTTCACAACTAGCGGATAATAACAAAGTTGCGTTTGTTTTGAGAAAGGTCACATGATATAAAAAGATCTTGTGTATCGAAAAGAGTTAATAGAATAATATAATGCAGTTATATTTATTATGACTGAAAAGCAAAAATCATTTCTAAATCAATTTAGCAAAAAAAAGTAATATAAATTATTTTTTGTATAATGCATATAATAGTATTTTACTTCAAATTTTACAAAATGTATATATTAAAAAACTTTATAGTTCAATAGAATAAGTTATTAGCTTTCAGTTTATAAAAGCTAATAGCTTATTTTTTATATCACCATTATTAATTTAAAACTGAGCTTAAACTATATGACTGATTCAAGCCATTCATGATAATCAATCAAAAAACTCTTACATGACAGATTTTATAACTTGTATATAACTTATTTTGAATTTAATAATAGAAAGATAAAAAAACTGCATTATTAAAAAAGATCTAGTCAAGATATATCTAATGAAATGATATGAAAAGAATTTAATTTGGTTTATTAGATGCAAAAATATCATATTTCAAAAATAATATTCAAAATTTCTTTGTAATTTTATAAAAAAAATTTTTTTATAAAGCATATATTAGTAAAAATTAAATTCATTATATCACGAGTTTATTAATTAATTCCGAGTTTAATTAGATTCGTTACAAAATGCATTTTTACATCCAGATTGAATTGCATTATAGAAGGCTCTTGACTAATGATACTAAAATCATTTACTGAATATAACGATATTTATAAAAACAAATTTTTATAAAAATATAATAATTTTGCATTTAAATAAATCAAATTAATAATTTGATAACATTAAATATATTCTTTGGTGATCTTTCGGCAGATTCAAATATTATTGCTAGTTTATTATAACGATCAATATTTTTCGCTTGTTTACGTTGTTGATGTAGCATCTCATATATGCGTAATTCCCAATTTGTGTTTTCAATAATTTCGTCTGTTTTTACGCAAATTGTTTCTCGCAACAAGTCCTGTTTCTTTCACCCGAAGTATTCAAAATTTTAGTACACGTGGGCTGCTCATGCTCTTTTGGGATTCGCCAAATATGCACAAGTCGTTCTTTTGCTTCTTTTTTATTAATTTCTTTCCATATTTGTATTGTTTAAATTTCGACTATAGGTTTGATGTCCATTCAAAAGTTTCTTTGCATGTTTGACGGCTTCGGTTTTAGGTTTGGAACCAAGGTTCGTTCTTATTATTGAATTTTCTTCCAATGGTACATGTTCAAATTGTTTCTCTTTTATGAAACCCAACAATATTGATTTTGAATTGTACAAATGAGTTACCCATTTTACTTTTTCTTGCCTAGTCTTGAATTCTTGATTATAAGGTGGATTAGAAGTAAAAAGATCAACTATATTGGTCATTTTGTTCTATGAAAAAGTTTTGTGTCATTTTCATAGAATCCAAGTAAACCTGATTTTATTATCCTTTCTTTAAATTTATCGACCTTTAAAGTATTTTCTAAAAGATAAATAACTATCGTGTTATTGTCTATGGTAGCGGCAAAATATTTGCCATCAGATTAACGATCAATCGTATAAAAACTTTGAATCGTCCTGTACTTAGGCTAAATACTTCAATGTTATCAATTGAATGTAAAAATTTTTGATAGATACAATTGTCTAAGAATTCATGAAATGAATTCCCTTCAAGCTTATCTAACAAATCTTTTCATTGGTTGCGGAAAAGGATGTATTGTTGGCGACTTGGTTTCATCACAATCCTCATCTGGTGGTTCACATGGTATCTCTCGAAATTCATTTAACCGAACCAATACAGAATCCCTGTCGTTCCATAATTATTAATTTTTGATCCAGTTACAAATTTAATTACGCCTCCGTAATTAATGAAAAAACTCTTTTAATCATTTTCTTTGGCATATGAGAATGACAGTTGAATTATTGTCGTTTTTTCTAAGCTCAACTCTAATTTTTCTTCGCCGTATTGCGAATGCGTAGATAAAACAAAAATTTTTGCGTGATCACTTTCTTCGTGAGATGTCTCTAAGTTTCCAGTTTCATCGAAATCTGAAATTGCTATCGGCCATCGAACCAGGCCATAAGATGAGTTACGTATGGGAGTTGGTACATCTTACATCATAATATACTTCAAATTTGCTTCGATACGACGTACATCGAATGATCTCGTTTCTTTAAAGAAAACATAGGTTTAGTACATTAGATAAAATGCGAAATTAACCGGTTAAGAAGTAGAACTCACTAAGATCTAATACAGCAGAAGTTCGGCTGCTATTCATTACCACATATTGAGGAACTTAATTATTTGCTAAAGAGTCTCTATTTGGTTGTGCATCTGCCGTCGCTTGTGATAACAATTAAAAATGGTCTTAACACGCTCGTCAAACCAAAAATTACTTTTAACTAATGTCTATTTATGTGACAATAAAATATTAAAACTTGGCAAAGGAAGATATGATAAATCCATTTCGTTAAAGGCTTTATTTATATTAAGTAAATTTTATTATTCTCGATTAGATTTTTCTGCTCTTTTGGTCCGTACGAAAGATTTATTTGACTACACAGTAGACATTTAAACGGAAGTTACATAAATTGGAAAGTTTCCTGAATAATAACTTTCTGGAGCGGTGCACTTCGTTAAACAGGACTTCATTGTGTATGTTATACATGGCTTAAAAAATGAACATAATTATCGTTATTGATTGTTTTTTTATATAATTATATAGTCTATCCCTCAAAATGAAGTAAATTTACTTAGTAATTGCTCGACGATTTACACTGCGTATATTAGAGAATCATTTCGATATTAACGATCTAAATTATGGTCCTAATTTTACAGTGTGACATGTAACGTGAGATTATCACTATCTTCGTTCCTTTTTCAGACGATATCTTGCGTATTTCCTATGAGATGCGTTAGAAAATGCGTCGATTAACAAAGCAAAACAAATTTACACGCCCTGTTCTTTTTAAAGTATGTCAAATACTACAGAAAAGGGAGACGTTAAGCATGATTAGTAGAAGTAATCAATTTTGACGAGTGGACCGTAGAAAACTTTTAGTATTACACAGATCCACATGGTAAGACAACTGGTGCAACTCTGAAAAAAAGATAACATCTTTTTGAATTCAGCCAAGTTTAAAAATGAGCTGTTAGATACAAAAAGCAATGCTGCAAGATAAAAGCCTATGACATTCTTCGTTGGTTGCTGAAAATCACCATGTTGTACCAATGACGCTGTGCAAACGATTCTAACTTTTGGTTGCAAACCGAAGGTTAAAAATGATGTATGTGAACCAAGTGCTTGGGACAGACTTTCGTTTTTTCTGGCTTAATCGCAGACGTTACAAGAGCCGGTGTGATCATTGACTGTTCTCCAATCCAATCAAGGTTGGCCCCAAACATGTTGGCCAAATATCTACATAATTAAATTACTAATTAAATTTTATCTAAACTGTCCAAAATTGTCCAAGGGCCACGCTAAATCCAATACAGAGATGAATTCCAATCAAACCAGAGATCACGTTTTATCTGTGTAACATACCAAGCGACAATGCGTGCGCAAATTAGAAGCGATTTTTTCTTGTACTCAGAAAAAAAATGAAAAGAAAATTATCAGAGTATTAAGATTGGAGAACATTATTAAGGTGAATTCAAAACACGCTTTTAGATAAGGTATGGTGAAAGTCGATTTTGTTTTTTTTTTGCTCGCATGGAAGAAGGTGAGCTTGTTAATCCTTCTGAAATTTCTGTGCGTTGGATGTTTTTTTGTTACTAAATTCAATCAGATTCTCTTTACCCCTCATAAGATGAAGATCAATATCTTTAGTTCATGATAATAATTGCAACAAAGAGACCAATTGGAAATCTCTGGTTCATAAGAATAATGATAATCTTCAGAATTCCGACAATTCTGATAATGAAAATGTGGATTAATGAGGAAATGCCAATAGTGTCAACTTCTTCGTTACTAAATTAATAGTTATTTTGGGTCATGTTTCAATTGTATTATTGCGAATCTTTTGGGCAATCGATAAAGATTTTATATATAGAATGGAACTTAGGTTTGCAAAAGTCAAAAACACGATTTTAAATAAGGTGAACAAGTGAGAAGTTTGTCATAAAAAGGTGCGGTCAATGAAAGCATTCGAAAAAATTTTCTATTGGTCTGGTTTTGTCGGGTCGAAATCAGACGATCGAGCTTTTTGTCGTGAGCAAAAACCTTGAATCGATTTGAGTTGTATAGATGATCATCTCAAGTCGGGAGAAAAAACCGCATTAATCGGGTTGTATTTGAAACAAAATAATATAATTAAAGTTGCTTTATCTTCCATAACAATTTGAGATGACAATGACCGATATGATAATAATAACTTGAAAAAAATGTCTATAAAATCAACAATGAACGGCCGTGTGTTAATAATTATTAAATATGATGTTCTATGGGTGTGCTCAATTGATGTTCCTCTATATACGCTTTCCGTTTTGCCTCCATAGTTTTTCTCAGTTCTCGTTTATCCAGCAATTCCTTTCTACGTTGCGCAATGATCTCGTATTGTCGTTGTTCTATCTGGTAGATGTAGTAGCCAGCAGATGCAAATGCAGCAGCTGTTAGTGCATGTGTTGATGGATCTATTTGTTTGGAGAGAAAATCAGAATTTTGAATATGACGGATGCTTTATTTAAAAGTTAATTATCAAATGGCTCTCTTTTATTTATCAGCCTCTCAAATATTGTTACTTTACAATAAAACGGAGATATTATAAACACTTTAAACTTACTAAGAAATAGGGGCCGCCTTTGAATCATCAAAGCAAAAGCTCGAACAGCGACCCCGAACGTCGCCCAGGCAGTAACATGTCCAACTACACCAACCATTTTAAAAAAACCAAAGGAAAAATATGGAAAATGCCTCGTGATTTGAAAAATGCTCGATCACTTTAAATGCAATCACGTGCTGCGCGCACCAATACGGCGCGTATCAACTTTGCGCGTCTCATCTTTTATTTGTCACAATATTTTTCAATTTGTTTTCTATTTATATTTTCTTCCCGTCATTCCATCCACAATCCTTGCAAAACCTAAGAAAGAGAACAAACATGGGCTCGAGCTCAGAAAATTCGTTATATCCGAAACGAAGGAATTTCCGAAAAAGAAGTTACAAACAACTGCATCCATACAAACTAGACAAGTACATTGCTGAGAAACAAGGAGTTCCTGTTTATGTTGACAGTAATCCGGGTCTTGGAAGTATTGAAAGCGAATCCGAGAATGATGAATATCATGAGGAAAACGAAGAAGAAGAGGAGGAAGAGGAATTAATTCCAGTGGTAGACGATAGAGAAGAGGAAAATGAAAATGAAGCATATAGAGAGTCTTCTTCTGAAGCTGATGAACCTATTTTATCAGATAATGATAAAGAAAATGAAAATGAGATGATTGATCGATATGACTTTAATGATGAAAGTGACGAATTAAATGATGGCGATGGCTCGGAAATCTCTTCGACTCTATCATCATTGCCTTCGCCCAAATTTAAAACTCCCCCATCAAAAAAAATTCGACGTTCTAGCCCGCGTCCGTCACTTCGGAAAGTCTTATCAGAAGAGAATAAATATCCTGAGAAAGTCGGGGATAATTCCGATGCTGACGATGATTTAATTGTATCTGCATTACCGCCCCAAAGAACATATGCTTTCTCAAAAACAACATCAGCGAATACTAAAATCTCATCATCTATAAAACAAACACCGTCACCACCAAAGAAAATAGAATTAGAAATGTATCAAAAGATCCCGCAATTTGAAGAAAGTACATTTCAAAATTATTTTGAAAATTTCAAAGCACGCGTGAAAAATCAAAGTCAACACGAAAATTGGAACTCGTGTATTCTACGACACGTTGGAACTTTGTCATCGCGTGTTCAAGAATTTCATTCCGAAGAGGATCCCGTGGATCGAGCACTAGGCAACTGTTGCGAGGTGTTTTGCTTTTTGGCCGGAAACATTCCCAGATATATTCGTCCGTTGTCAATATCTGAGAGTATTGAACAGTTTGATATGATAATGTCTAGTAAAAAATTTGGAAGCGCGTCACTGTTAAAACGATCGTATTATTTGAAGCATGCCAAAGAGCTGGTGATGTTGATTAAAAAACGAGGTGCAAGTGATACAGAGTTTCTCAAAATGTGTCATTTGATTTGGTCGCGTTTCAAATCGATTATTGGAGATTATATTGTTTATAAAAATACGAAAGAGGCATCATCTTATCATCTGATGGAGCAGAGTTTGATAAAAGGATTGGAATCAATGGAAATTATTCTACAAAGTGTCGATACTGTGCAAGATACCCAGGAAAATCGAGTACGGATATTTTTACAAGAATTACATACTTATTATAATAATACTTGACGCGAATTTTTTAATTATTTAGATATTATTTGCGGATCTAAGTCGTCGACTATATAATCTATCAAACTTTATTTTCAATAAAGGTAATCATTGAATGGATATCCAATTAATTTAACAATTTTCTTTATATATTCTGAATTGAATTGCTAGATATCAGAAAGGAGAGATATCAAGAGACGCATATTGAATTACGATTAAAATCCGTTGCCTTTTTCGCTGAGCTTGCGTGGATAACACACAAAAACTTTCAGGCATCAAGTCAGGATAGTTTAAAAACTGTAAATCTACATACAACTTTATTTTTATCCTTATTTTTTTGCAATTTTAATGATTCACTTTCGCTTCTCATTTAGAATATCAATGACTGGATTCGTGGAGAATACAGCTACAGATGGAATCACAACACTGACGCGCGTCGACAGATTTCATTAATTTTCTGTGCAAATTTGATAAAAAAGAAGGATGACGACAATATATTCTTGGTAAATTGTTTTACATTTAAATATAAAAATTTTCCTATGTTATTTTGTTGAATTATTTTATATTTTATGTTTTGCCAAAAAGTCTTTCAAAGATGAATTCATTGACGTATGGTTCGAGACAATTCTGAATGACACTGAATATCTACAAGAGACACAACGCGACTACAGCGAAAAATTGAAAAGATTAATACGTAATCATTATAACAATGATCCGACTAGCGATCATTTCCCGGATCATGCTATTTTCGAGAAATGGGATTGGTTTGGCGGGTGGCGACAAAAAGTCGAATCACTTAATTGTAAGAAATTTGATCAAATTTTTCGAAGCAAAGATGTTTTTTTAATTGTGTTTTTTGAATTCTCTGTGATTATTTGGATAGGCTTATTTGGTGCTATTAAAGCACGGTGCAGTATCGCGTCAAAGAGTTGGGAGAGAAAAGTGCGGTGTCAAAATATTATTGTGTTTTTGAAATCCTGCGATGAGGTAATTTTGGTCGTTCTAACTTTTTTATTCAGCATTTATAAATTAAAGGTACATACAACATAATTTTTGCGTCTAGAGTTTCGAATTAGACCATCAAGAGGACGTGGAAAATTTGAAAATAACGGCGACAAGAGTTCGTAGTGAATTGTCGTAATGATTATTATTATATTTCAAATAATTAAATTAACTTATCAGAATAAAAATAAAAATATTTGTATGGTGTAAAACATTTATAGTCATCAAGTACTTCGCCACTGCCGAATTTTTTGAAGGAGTAACATTTCCAAATAAAATATTTGTATGAAAATAATCATGTAATTTTGCATGATGAATTCAGCAATTAAAATTGATGTTAAAAAAGTCCAAATACAAATAATTTTATCATAGATTTTCATCTATTTTGGTCTCTACTAACACAACAATTAACTTTCTTTTTAATTAAAAAACTCAACTTTTTTGATCTATGTTTTATATAAAATAAATTTTTTTTCTAATCAGCTCTACAACTAATACTATATATATATTTTTTACTGATCCTGCTTCAGCTTCTACTAATGCTATATAATTCAAGTGAAATGAGGTGATAAAATAGAGACCAAGATTAAACAAAAGACAGCGTCTTTTAAATGTTCTTTGTGCATATATATTTAGGTTGTATCAAACCATAATTTTACTGTTCGATCGTTTTCAATGGCACCAGACGCAATAATATTTCGTGTAGGATGGCATGCCACGCATAACACCACATCTACACATATAGAGATACGTGTATTATGATATAAAACATCAGTATATCTCAAAACCAATTAACCAAATCTCAAACGACTTAAATACCTTCATGCCCTTCAAGTTTCTGCACAATCTCTTTAGTCTGCAAATTCCAAATATAGATGCAATGATCCTCGCTCCCACTTACTATCCATTTCCCGCTAGTTACGGAAAAATTCGCAAATATACAGTATTTGTTGTTCACGTGTCCCTGATACGTTTTCAAACATTTCGCGGAATGGTAGTTCCATAGGCGAAGCGTGTTATCAAGTGTCGAGGCAAGTATGTATTTTCCATTTGGTGAGAATTTTACAAAGGATCTAATTTGTTATTATACAAGAAACTTAAAATCAATCACTTCATAAGTGCGGAATAAAATTGATGGAATGATATTTTTTTTGTAGTTCGTACACTGGTGGATTATCATCATCAATTAAGGTTTTTAAACATTGACCGGTTGCTGTATCCCAAATACGACTAATTGTAATAAATTTGGGGGTAATAAGTACAGAGTAATCAATCATTCCGTGCAAAAATTAAAAAACACTTCATCGTCTTACATTAACCCATCATAACTACACGACACAATCATCGTGCCATCGCGATTAAAGTGTACGGCGGTGACCGGATCAGAATGTGCAGCCAACACTTTCATACACACTCCTGATAAAGAAACATTTGTTATCCCCAAAGAAAGATAAATTTCCCATTTAATAACCAAAAAAAGAAGTAGTAAAATACCTTTTTTCACATCCCAGATTCGTATGCTTTCGTCAAACGACCCTGACACAATTAAACTTGACTGCGGATTATAATTCACACAAAACACGAAATTTGTGTGGCCTGATAGTGTTTTGACACAAGCTGTCTAAATCAAATATGGAATAATCAAATTAATATTATAACGGAGATTTAGGCGAGTATACGCTAGCAAAAAAAAGTGGGCGTTATTCATTACAGAAAATATGCAAATTTGAAAATATTTAACATACCGAATTTAAACTCCAGATTCGTATTGTTTTATCATCAGAAGCGGAACAAAGATACATCGAGTCAACAGCCCAGGCTACATCAGAAATACCTTTCGAGTGTCCTTCTAATGTTCGTTCAAATTTGCCGTCTAATGCATTCCAAATTTTGATTGTTTTGTCGGCAGCTGAGATACACAAATTCGAAATTGTATTATATTAATATATATGTGTGTGAAGGAGGAGGAAATAGAACACGTGTATTATGTGATGCATCCATGGGTTATCGATAAATTAAAGCATTCCACACACTCGGTCTATGTAGAGCAAAAGGCTGAGAAATGCGTGTTGCTACAGTATCCGTTACATTATTATACTCACAAGAACTAGCCAGCCATTTTCCGTCAGGAGAGAATTTTACGCTAGACACAGCTTTCTTGTGCCCCACCAACGTATACTTTAACTCGTAATTTGGTTTTTTTATCTCAGCTCCGTTAGTCCCTCCACTATTGTTACTTCCAGTTTCTTTCATAACGACCGCCGTATTACTAATTTCATTATTAACAACTTTTGTTGTCGCGAAACCGTCTTCGGTTCGCAATTTTTTAAGGACTTGTTGCTGCTGTTGCTGCTCTCTTTGTTGTTGCTGCTGCTGTTGCTGTTGTTCATAATCAGCAATGACTCCAGAGGGAGTAGACGAGGTAACTTTTGAGTTTCGTTCTTGTTCTATTATCATTTGTTGCGACTATGTATGATAAATGATAAATGATAAATGGGAGAGGCAATCGTCCAAATTTTTTTATTTTGTGTGAAAAAAGTTTTTTGGCCAATGATCGGAATCGTGCGACTTTTGGGTTGATGCGGTAAGTCAGGTGAGGTCTTGCAGGTTGAAGAATTAATTGGATGGAAAAAATAACTCCTCGTGGAATAAATGAGGTTGCTTATGCATTTTTTTAAACGCGTTTTTTTTCCGCCTAGACCCACAACCTATGGCTCGTTTTGTAAGGGTATTGTAACTTCAATAGGACCAACGACAAACAAATTTAACCTTTGTAATAAATTATCAGATGCAAGAGTTTCTAGCCTCGTTACACGGAATTCTTTGGAATTAACGAAACTTGGTTCTGATAAGTGTGCCAATTTTCCGAAAATTATTAGGGAATATGCGACTTCAGCACCCGGACAGTTTAAAACATATAAACCTGTGTCACCAGGACGTCGATGGCTTCGTCGTCCAATCAACGACCATTTGTTCAAAGGAAGACCAGTCAAGAAACTCACAATACCCTTACGTAAGTCTGGCGGACGTAACGTGCATGGACATATCACGGTAAGGCACCGTGGTGGAGGGCATAAGCGTCGAATTAGATTAGTAGATTTCAAAAGGTGGGATCCTGGTCCGCAAGAAGTTCTTCGTATCGAGTATGATCCAAATCGATCGGGGCATATTGCTTTATTAAGGCACAAAGAAACCAGGAAACTTTCTTATATACTCGCGCCACATGGTCTTGAAGTCGGATCGATCGTCGAGTCTTTTCGTACGGCGCCAAAGGTTAATGCCGATAAGAAATTACAAGCTACAACCACAACCTCGTCAGCTGAAGAGATTTATGATCCAGCAATTTCGCGTATGGCCAGAATAGTCAAAGGAAATTGCCTGCCGTTAAGAATGATACCAGTGGGCACCTTAATTCATTGTGTTGGCCTTAAACCTAACGGCGCGGGAATTTTGTGTCGCGCTGCTGGCACTTCAGCTCAAGTTGTGCAAACTGGGGAAAAAGGATATGCGCAAATTCGACTCAAATCTGGTGAAGTTCGCCTGATTCATGTTGAATGTTGCGCTTCTATTGGTACCGTGTCAAATCCTGATCATCAACATCGTATGCTCGGAAAAGCGGGTCGGTCTCGATGGTTAGGGCGAAGACCAACGGTTAGAGGTGTGGCGATGAACGCAGTTGACCATCCTCACGGTGGTGGACGTGGTAAAAGTAAAAGTAATCGTCATCCTGTGAGTCCTTGGGGTGTTTTGGCTAAAGGTGGTAAAACTAGAAGACAACCGAATAAATGGGTTGTTAAGCAGAGAGCGCGAAGATGAAGTAAAATCGGGATTTTTCTTGTTAATAAAAATTTGAATACGAGTATGAATATCTTTAGGTTTGCATAATTAAAAAATTTTTATATTTTATTAATACTAATTTTAAAATTAATAGAAGAAAATCAAAATGACCAAATTAAATTACACACAATACAATTGATTTTAACTACTATTAACGATCTACTTCCTAAAGAAAAGGAAATTTCCAAGCCTTATTTTAGTAAATAACGGACCAACAACATTTATCTTTACGCCAATTGATCCCAAAGAAAATAACAAGTTCTCAACTAAATTTATTTATATATTCATCAATAAGTCATTTACGAGATCCCGATTTCACTTTTGCCCACTGATTCTGAATACCCATAATCGAAGTGATGAATCCAAAGATGCCAAGTAATCCTTCATCGAAGTTAAGGTAGCCCAGTGAAGTGGCTGGTAACGTAGCGTCAAGACAGTCTTGCACTAATTGGTGTATAACACGTTTGCGCTCACTAAAACAATAAATATAGTTTATGTTAATATTAATAATAAACTCGATCGTATATGTATTATACACGGTATGTACGCACTCGGTTCCTTTAGCTTCGGTAGCAGTATCATCAAGAGTTTCCGCAATCTTTGCCTTACGTAAACGGGGAGCGAGGCCAAGTTGTCGTATCTTATAAAGACTATTGAATATGGAGCAAACTATTCCAAATAACCAAAATCTGGCTGCATTTTGATTGATTTTTTTGATTTGTTGGAACTTATAGACTCCCGATAAGTGAAGCTAATAGTGATATATAATAAAATCATATAGTATCTATATCGTAATAAAAAGAGAGATGTGACGTGAAATACATGATAATTTACCCAGACAAACGTATCCCAGAATAAGTAGCCAGCATAGCCAAGTTGTCTACCAATAGAAGTAAACCTCGTAAACTCGTCGTAATCATTGAAGGCTTTTGAAGCAGCTTGCAAATGTTCAAGTGGTTTTCCAAGACGCATAACTTTTTTAAAAAATTACAAATTTAACATATTTACATTTACTATTCTTTTGCATCTATATCAAAGCGCAAATGTCAAAAAAAACTGAAGCTAGAATTAAATATGTACGTTTTCGCGACAAAGCAAGCGTGGCTTTCAAGTTAGAAAACCGTTGCACAGTCTCTTTACTATAACCCTGTCGATAAAGGTACCAAGCGAAGAACCGAGAAAAGTATTGCACGGCTCTGTAGACTTTTTCACGGCCTACAGTGGTTCCTGCAAAACGTAAAGACAGCTCAAAGGTAGGGTGATGAAGAAGTTCCGCCATTGTTTTGAAGTAGAAACAAAAAAAGAAAGCGGGAGTTCTATAATTGAATTTATCAGTGGATCATAGATGGTACATGAAGATCCATCACATCTGAGTCTGTGAGAAAATTCACTAGCAAAATTACACTTGCATTACGGTAGATGTGCGTAAGGAAAACCATTTTGACCAAATTGATGATAAATTGCTATATATGGGTAATGATTGTTCAATGGATTTCCATTACGCAAATCTGCCGTAATGGAAATTACAAGTTAGTTCCGAAAAAACATGTGCACAAGGCGCACATCAATTTCACACACGATAACGCGCAAACTTCATAGAGAAAATAATATTAAACCAAATTGTAATTATTCTATTGTACAAAGTCTATATATTATATATACATTAAAAATGTCTATTATTTTTTTATTTTTTTTTTATTTTTTTTGTTTTTTGTGACCCGCCTCCGAGCGGCCCTCGAGACCTCTCTTCTGACCAGCAGAAGAGGAAGTCTCGAGGGACTCCCCTCGGTGCGCGAGAAGTTTGCCGACATAGTCGGCGACAAACTTCTTGATGCGTGACCGAAGGGAGTCGGTCACAGTGTAAGCCCCCTCCTTCTGGCGGCGGAATTCTTTTTCCACGACCAGGTGGGCCAGCTATTTATGTAAAATATTTAAAATAATTAGATCGATTAGAATTGATAATAATAAATAATGATTAATGAAGCTTAATAATTTCACTCACCCTCCTGGCGTGTTTCTTGAACTCCGCCACCGTAAACTCTCCTTTCCAACGGCTGCAACGATCAATCACCAATTTTTGTAACTATTTAATAAGACAAGATAATATGGAATTAATATTTCTAAAAGATTCAAACAAAAAAAACTTAATATTACACGCGAATAGTTCTTTACCTCCTCCTTAAATTCACTCTCACTCATTGCAGCTGCCGGTTCCTCCTTCGCCCCACCTTGTGGCTCTGGCTCCACAGCAATTTGCTGTGAAGCCATCACCCGCTCAATCACCGCGTTGATCGACGCGACACTATACCCCTCTAATGTCTGTCGATCTTCCACAACTGGCCTTTCCCATTGCGTCTTGTTGGTGACTACGTTGAAATAGTATATTTGACCTTCATCGCCAACAACTTCGCACCAATTTGGTGGCAACGAACCTGGTTCGATATTTTTTGGAACTTGCGGTAGTGAAGTGGGATCAGGTAATGACAATGTTGGCTGTGGTGGTTGAGGTGGTGCTTGTGGTGATGACGTTGCTGCTTTATTTTTATTAGTTACTGCTGCTGTATCCGAACTTTCACCTTTATTTGGACTTCTTTGTTGATGACGCGCAACTAACTGTGGAGTAGGACGATATCGATCTGTAGATGTGGATGTTGGTCCATTGCTACTATTACTACTACTACTACTACTATTATTATTGTTATTATTATTGTTATTGTTATTGTTATGATACGATGGCCGATACGAATCAGTTGAAGATGGTCTGTACGAATCATAAAAGTCACGACTGGATTCATATCTCGGCCTTCGTTCTTGATCATTATTGTTGTTACTATTAGGATGATGATTACGGTTGTCATGATAAGGAGTGTAGTGCGTGTAAGGTCTTGAAGAATTGTGATTGCGATTGTTGTAATAATTTCTTCGCCGAGCTTGTGCTTCTTCCTCCTCGCGTTTTCTCTTTTCTTCTTCTTTTTTTCGTTTTTCCTCCTCCAATTCTTTTGCTTTACGTGCTTCCTCTTCTTCCAAGAGTTTCTGTTCTTGTTCGAGTTGCTCTTTCTAAGGATATTTAATATGTATTGTCACAATTGAGCAAAAGGCTAAGTAATGAGATAATTAAAAGTTAAAGAAATCTCTTGTTTAATAATGTACGTACAGTCTTTTTTGGACATCTGTGTAAAACAGTCAGACTTCCCCATTTTTCCAGGAGCTGTAAAATGAAAAATAATTTATTCGCCAACAAATTCAAGAAAACCAATATAAAGCCGAAAAAAAATGAAAAGAAATGCTCACAGCATCGACCAACTCTTTCATCCGCGGGGACCGTTCCTTGAATATCTCCATTTTCTCTTCAATTTTAGCGTCAGTTATGGTATTTCGAGCCAAAATTGGTAGTTTTGGCAACACTTCTAAAGTCTAGTAAAAAACATTAAAAGATGATGAACATACAATAATAATATAACTGTTGTTGTAACGTTTAAATATTAAAAAATTCATAAATGATGTCATAAAATAATATACCTTCAGAACGATCTCATCATCCTGTCTCCATTCGACTAGGTACGCCTTTAAAACAAGTAACCCGTGAAGATGCTTAAATTTGCTGAAAACGGCATTATCATCCGTGATCTATTATCATTAAATTTAAAAAAAAGTTTTTATTATGAATTGCCAAAAAAATTTGTATTAAGAAATATCGATTTCCTATATTGACTGGAAGCAATAAGAAAAAAATATCGCATACCTCAAGACGATGTAGTATGTCAAGTACTTCATCACGATTATGTAATGTATGAATCATTGTTCTTATAAACTCAGGAACATCTTCTGGATCTTCGATCGGGACGATTTCGTCCTCATCTGATTCATCATCCGATCCTTTTTGACCACCAAGGTATCCACAGCAATTCTCTTCGCCACAGTAACATTTTTGGGCAGCCATTCTAGCAGAGATTATAATCATGTATCAGAACATTATTGGAAATGATTTGAATATAAGAATGTGATCCAACCTGAGGATCATTATTTTGTAATGATGGATCTGAGAATCGACAGAAATCCCCAAATCCACTAGAGATCCGAATCATTTTTTGCAATAGAGCAAAACTTACCCCTTCCTATCTGTATTATAATCAAATGTAAGTTCTTCTCCCAATACGATATCACGAAGAGCGAAGATTCCGATGCGCGTTCTCTTATTGACAATCCACTTTTGGATAAAGCAATTGGGGTTACAAGAATGGTTCATAAATCTTGCTATACATCCTTTCTTAGTTGCGTCAATAAGCTATTCATAAAAGAGAAGAGATAACCTTTGAAATTAGATGACGTATCAAATATAGATAAAGAGTAAAAGAGCTTGAAAAAGTTACCTCCCCATTTGTCAAACTCATGAAATAAAAATGCTCAATCCCTTCTTTTGCATAGTCTGTCTGTCGCTGGTAGAAGACGTCTTTTGGAACAATTTCGCCAGTGTATTCGATGATGAATGTATTTCTATAGATAATAAATGCAGAGCGTGCTGATTGTAAATTGAAAAGACCATATTTGACTAATTCTTTCGTGGCTAATTCTAGACAAAAATATATTTACTTTTTAATGGGTTCCATAGCTCGTAATCCATAACCTTTAGATTCCGTCTTAAATACATCTACTTTAGCATACTCAGCTTGCTGAAATCTATAATTAGAAGATCGATAGCATATATTGAATTATATTTGATCAAATACTTTTCTAAAGATATAAGAATCGCATGAAGACCGTTAAAATCTTACCTTCGATTCCTACAGTATTCACCAATAAGACAATCGCTTGTACACTCGATGAATAACACGCGATTAATGCATTCTGACCCACATGCATCGTCGGTTGAATCGCCTTTATTAATAAAGAAAGGTAAAAATTTCGTTAGAAATTGTTTCTTTCACGATTAGTTTTCATGTGTTTTAACTACAAGCGAACAATACTTTCTAATCTTAACTAAGCGGACAGCAACGCCGGGCATTATTATATCTCAATGTTATCAATCTTCAAGTATAGTTTAGACAATTTCTTTCTTTATCTTAGAAAATGATGTTATCAAATCATCGCAGTGTGTTGATGTATCATTGAGTTGCGGCGCATTATAATAATAGCCATTACTCGCGTCAAACCAAGTTATGTCCGTTCATTGGCTATGTATCCGTTAACGAGTCACATATCGTGTACCCGTGCCAAACAAAATAAACTAAATTTTTACCTGGTTGGTATTCACAAACGCAAGCCCCATAGTCTTCATCACTCGGTTGATTAACTTTAGGATATAACACTTTGTTATGGAAGTTGCACGCAATTTGTTTGTATGTCTTGTTAGCTTCCTCGAGCGAAGAAGGATATTCGAGAAAAGTTTTGTAGTTAGTCGTGGTGGAGGAGGAAGCGTTGCTGTTGTTGGTAGTGGCGGCAGTGGTGGTGATGGTAGTAGACATTTTAAGTTTCTTGTATGATAGGTAAAAAGTATAGGTTTTTTGTCTTTGATAAAAGTTGAAGGTTTTGTGCGTGCAAGTAGATAGATAAAAAAGCAACAACCGAGAAAAAAAATGGCAAGAGGCAGGTTGATTGATATACCAACAACATTAATACTATTGTCTAGTTAGGACAGGGATTTGAAAATATTTTACGTAAATCAACGTTTCACGAGTAGTAATTTGGTGAGTATTCGTGTGTGTGCAGAAGGTTATCGGAAACAACTTTCAGGCCCGAGTTTTCGTTCACTTAAGAAAAATGGAATGTGCACAATAAAACTTTTTACTTTTCCAATTTTGGTAGCAGGACATTGAATTGTCGGCTAGATGACTCCGGGTGGGAAAGATTTGCCGTGCATCCGCATATCGACGAAGGGAATATGACATGATAGGTATGCTAGAATTTTAATTAATGGTCTAATTATGGCTTTTGTGGCGTAAAATTTTTTTGAAACATGCGAAAACGTCTTGTCAGCGATTGTTCTGATTTCCATGACTCTCATGAGCAGAAGCGTCTTCATCTAATAAGAAGCCATCCATTAGGTATTAAACCATGGGGCAACTATTATTTTGACTGCACAAATAGCAATATTAAAGGGGATTGTCGGTCTTCTGGTCTTGGTAAACTAGCTGTACTGGCAGACGAAATACTAGTCGAGATATTTGGGTTGCTTAGTCACCGCGATTTATTAAGCCTTCAAGCAACCAGTAAAGTTCTGTACTGCTTTGCATTCTTTGACGACTTATGGAAAACGTTTGTAATTGAAAAGTTTAAAGGAAATTGGCAATGGCAAGGAAGTTGGCGTCAAACTTTTCTCGGAAAATATTATTGTCATCGTGACGCGTGCCCAAATGGTATCAACTCAGTTTTTTCCACTACTTCTGTCGTCAAACTCAACCACTTTTATAGCGATGTGTTATTTCAACCGTTTTTATGTGCCACTACACCAATGGATGAGTTTATCGGCAAAGACTCGATCGATCGACGTGCCAATTTGAGTATGGATGCGTTTATAGCTGAGTACGCGAAACCAAATAAACCTGTAATAATTACAGATGTGGTTACTAAGTGGCCTGCATACAAGAAATGGACAATGGATTATCTTGTTGAAAAGTGGGGTGATGTAGTGTTTCGCGCGGAAGCTATTGATATCAAGTTACGTGAATACGCGAGGTACGCAGCAAATAGTAATATGGACGAGAGCCCCTTATATTTGTTTGATAAAAATTTTGCGGAGAAGTGTTATGGGATAGAAAATGATTATAGTGTCCCAGAATATTTTGCCGAGGATTTCTTTAAAGTGCTTGATAAAAATAGACCAGATTATAGGTATGTAGTATGTAAAAGAAGAAAGGCAATCTTTGCTTTACACGTCTATTTTTTTATTTTTTGTGCTAGTTTTTTAAAAAGGGATTGATTTTGTTATAAAAGATGGCTTATTATAGGACCATCTCGTGCAGGCTCAACATTTCATAAAGACCCGAACTCGACATCGGCCTGGAACGCTGTAATCACTGGTTCCAAGAAATGGATCATGTATCCACCCAATATTTTACCGCCAGGCGTTTTTACTAGTGATGGTATTAGAAACATTATTCTATGAAAGATAATTGGAAATTAAATTACCCGGTCGTTACATATCTTAATTAAAACATTTTCGTTTTCGGATGGCGCTCTATTATTGAAGACGAGGCTGAAGTCACCTCGCCAATTTCTTTGATGGAATGGCATCTTAATTTTTATAAGGAAGCTCAAAGATCACATCCACGTCCTCTAGAAGGTGTGTGTCAAGCCGGGGAAATCATTTTTGTGCCGAATGGATGGTGGCATATGGTTGTGAATCTGGAAGATTCTATTGCTATTGTGAGCCATTTTTTTATTTTAGAATTATTATTTAATATCAAGACATAATCGAAATTTACCACAAGTTTATTTATGTCGATCCATACGATTAGACGCAAAATTTCGTGGGCACTCATAATCTACTTAACGTGCTTTGTTTCTTGCGCGATAAACCTGATCAAATTTCCGGGTTTGGGAATAGCTTTGAGAATTGTAGAGATATTTATAAGACGTTCCGAGAAGCATTTCGAGAAAGGTATCAGGGTGTTTTGGAAAAAATAGAGTTGGAAAATGAACGAAAGTTCGTTAATAAGAATAATCCAATAAAATCGACGTGGGATAAAATAAAGAATAACGAAAACGGAAATGAAAATAGCGAGGTGAAGAAGTTTTCGTTTAATTTTGAATTCGAAGATTCTAACGACGATAGTAACAATGACGTTGATAAGCGTAGATAGATAAGTTAATTTAAATCTACTCTTTTTTTGTATATATAAGGTAAGTAAGTTTTATCATATTTTATTATTACTATTATTTATTTATTATTTGAAGCGTCTATCTATATAAAAATTGTATATAAAAATTCATAAATAACAAAATCATAGAATGAACGAATATAATCAAAAACACAAAATATTTCTTCAACTCTTAATCGAATAAATAAGGATTATAAAGATGTAATTATAAAGATGTAATTAAGTTTAGATTCCCAAGGTCCTTTGTTTCACATATTTCCCACCTTCTCGATCTATTATTTCCTCATGCTCGTTCATCAACCGCAAACCAACCTTGCCGTGACAAAATCTCCATGTAAATTTTAATTCGCTCATATGCCGCAAATGTCACTGCTTGTCCTACACCGACGCGCATTAAACGTGGAAGTAGACCCTTGTACAATGCGAAGTAACCCTCATTCTGGATCAAGGAAACGGTCACCGATTTGAATCTGGACCAGCCTTTTTCGGGACTACTTGAACGTTGAATACGAGTTTTAATTGTGTCGATTGGGGCGTTAGCGAGAGGACCTGACAATTACATCAATAATTATTAGAATATCAAAAAAAAAAAGCTTGCAGAATTCAACAAAAACCAAAAATTTACCCATAGCACCACTAATTCCACCCATTAATAAATGCTGATAACTCGGTAACTCTTGCCCATCTTTTGTTCCTTGTATATGTTTCATTCGTTTTTTCATCTCCTGATACACGGTAAAGTTAACCGCCTGATTTGTAGCCTGTCGAAGTGCCGTCAATGTAACTCCCTTGTACAACGCTAGCACACCCTCCTCCTTTACAATAGTGAATGCGGCGTGCGCAGCATTACGATATTTTGGAATGTCTAATGGATCGGTTAGGGAATGACGTTGTGCCTGTAACCGGATTTTTATCACGTCCATTGGTGTCACTACCATTACTGCTTCCGTGATACCAGCTCCAAGACCAGCTTAAAATACCAAGATAAATAAGGAAAGGCATCATCAATTTTCAGGGAAAAAGGATAATCGTGAATAATTTGATTGATCAAGACCAATGCGAAGATATATTTACCAAAAAACGTAGCAGTCGTCGATACCTTGCCAGTATCTTTGTTTGCTAACCAGGTTTTGTACAATTCAAAACTAGAGAACCTTATCGCCATCTTCGGGACGATACCTGTAACCACTGCACCTAAACCTTTATACAAAGCTAGCGGGGATTCCTTCCTTACGAGGTTTACGGCAACTGAAATGAAACCCGGTCTTGGCGACTAGATAGATATAGAGAAAATGAGTAAAGACCGAAGGAAGTGAACAAAAGGATATAAAGCGTATTGATTAACGCCTTTATACGTTATCAATTATGATATGGTTTAGTGCATTATATAATACATCTTTTCTTACCTTTTTGCTCAACTGCATCCTCACTTTTATTGTGTCAAGTGGATGACAACATAATGCTTCTGTGAGACCGGCACCACCGCCAGCAATGAAATGTAAAGAGAGTGATTTTTTATCGTTGGTTTTCGACATTTTTATTTGATATTGTTTGTTATTTATCTAACTAAAAATAAATATATCCAACAGCTGTTTTAGAAAAAAGAGAAAAAAAGCACGAAAAGGTAAGATATAAAAATCTTCAACCACTGATCATCTATTTAAGAATATCTGCCAAAAAAGATCTGTCAATAAGGAAAATGACATTTTTTCATTTATCATTACTGTTATACAAAGCCACATGCGAAAGAGGCTCGTCCCATTGTTAATTAAGGCACGTGATAAAGCCGTATTACAAAGCTAATCAAATTAACATCTATAGATGCCAATTATTTTGTATTAAAATCAAAGAATTATAAATGATATGATTGATGTAATTCTTTATCAACAAACAAAGCAATCGATCAACAATGATATCATGATTATTAATAGAAATTGACGGAACAGGCCAATTATATTGTGCTATATTATAAAGATATGGAGAATAAAGTAAAAACTAAAATTTTTTAAAAATCGTTAGAAAATTCTCAATTGATGGTTTGTGGTATTACAAAATATAAAATATGAAATGTTCCCTAATTTGGAAAATCAAATTGGGAGGAAAACTACTAAGGTACTCCTGTTAAGCCGAGATTTACTTAGTAAATTTAACGAGGTGGATTTACTAACTATACCTGGGACAAACTTTCAATTTAGACGACTTCGGTTAACGGTGCCTTAGTAGTTCTTACTAATTAAAGATATCTTAAAATCAATTGTACTATCCGATTAATGATTACTTACTTGTATTAGTATTAGAGCAACTTTTCAATTACATGTTCTTTAATTAGTAATCCGAAATTTCAACATTTTTAATAAGTTCTAATAACTGATATTGTTTGAAGATCACTGTTAGTTCTTTCATACTAACTTCTTTAATAATACAAATGACTCTTGATATAGTAAAGGCATTCAGGTTATTAATGAAATTTATTATATCGGGAGAATGTAATATAGACTGTTTTTTGAGTTCAAACTTATTATATCAAGAATTTAATTAGTCTTTACTATATCGAGAGCTTACTATGGTAAAGTCACTTATTAACTTTTTTTGAAGTAAACTATTTTTAGATTTTTAAAAGTCTGTAAATACAGTAGGTGTTAATAAATAAAAAATTTGATAATTTTAAAATCTAAAACTGGATAAATGCTTAATCAAATCATTTAAATTAATTAAAACCTTAACGATTGCAGTATTCAAATAATAACGGTAAATGTTCGATCATATGGATTAAGAACACCAGAAAACTTCGCAAGGAACATTTTTTGTTAGAACACAAAAAGATGGTTTTATGAGCTATTTTTCAAAAATAAACGTTTACATTAATCTACTACTAAAAGTACTTGTTTACTAGCATATGTGACTACCGAATATGATATCGATGCCAAATCAACAAACGTCAAACTAACGAAGCAAATGAAGGTAAAATTTATCAATATGGTTGTTTTACAATCTTACAACGTTTGATATTGATATTGATATTATAAATGATGGAAAAAAACAATTTTTGATAATCGTAAATTATAATTATAATTCGAATAAATGTAATTATTAATATTTTTATTAATAATTGGTATGATGCAATTGCTTTTTATTAAATTTATTAAAAATACAATGGAAATTTTTAGAATCTAAAGTATCGATCTCACTGTAATAACAAATCCGATTACATTGTCCAGCGTTTCTACCGGCGCCCCACGCCCTTTTTGAAGGACGTGAAAATTAACTAATCTGTAAAACAAGGGCTTACTTGCCTTCTCGAGTTCCCATGTCATTTCAATAACGAAACCAAGAATATATTGTATTCGAACATTTCCGTTCTCAGTTAATTTCATTTATTATAAAAATAGCAGATTTACCCCCAAAATCTCGACGTCCAAAATCCCGAACGCCTAAAATCCCGAGATTTCCAAACCTAAATATATTCATTAATCAAATTTTCATATTACACTAAACAAGCGACCAGACACACAACTTCACACATTTTCACTAATATTTATTTAAAAATACTTTTCATATTTTTTTTTATTAAAATAAATTTAAATATTACAAATAATATTACTATAAATTATAATTACAATTACAGTGTAGTTTTTTATATAACCCTCCTAGGTGATTGCATAATTTTTAATTAATCTATCTTATGCAAGTCAAAAGTTTTAATTTTATGTTTATAAAAAGTGCACGATGAATTCAGTGCAATGAATGTTTTTAAGCAATTAATGCTTGCTTTTAATAATGTCTTCGAATTAATGTTTTTAATAAATTAAAATGTCCTTTGATTTTGTTTGAAACTTGCATGTATGCATGGCATGTATGATATATGTGATCCTTTGATTTTTGTTGACTTGCATATTTGCATGACTTGGGTAATCCTTTGATTTTGTTGACTTGCATGTTTGCATGGTTTGGATGATGTATGTGATTTTTTGATTTTGTTGACTTGCATTTTTGCATGGCTTGGATGATGTATGTGATTTTTTGATTTTGTTGACTTGTATTTTTGCATGACTTGTATGATATGTATGATTTATGTGATCCTTTGATTTGTTGATTTGCAATCACCATCTAATAAATCCATCCACTCCTTCCTTTCCGCCCAATTCTCCAATCATTCTTCTCCCACCTAACCGTCTGGTTAAAAACACCCAAGCCCCACCAAGTGACAATTTCTTGTCACTCAATGAGGCTGGAGTCAGATACTGCCCCTACACGTCGCAGTACTGCATCGGTTACCCCACTCCATTCTCTCCGTCGTTTAAATCATGATCCCATTTTCCATTAATGGTCCATCCAACCAGGCTGCTTGATAAATTGATCCAAAGCCTCTTTTTGCAAGATATTCAATGACAAATCTTTCAAAAGGAATCCATTCATTTATAATTTGTTGCATTGTTTTATTAGATTGTTGTAGAACGAGTTACCAGTCGCACCTCTCCTATTCAAAGAATTAGTCATGAAGAAATAATTGGTAGCTTAAAATTCAAAACCTGGGACAATATTTTGCGCATATCGGCAGGGAATGCACCCAAGCACGCGATACTGTATCGGTATTGTCTACAAATAATATCAAACATTTGTAATGTTAATAATGGTAGTAGAATCAATCATCTATCAAGCATCTATCAAATATTTTTAAAGCGTTGACGCAGCCACATTTTAGCATAAATAGGTACCAAGAATAAATTTTTTTACTCTTCTTTATTCAAAAAAAAAATGAAAACTTACCTTATCCCATAAAAAAACGAAAACCATACCTTATCACATAAAAAAATGAAAACCACATAACAAACATCCTATATGACCACCAATTTGTCTCAATAGAGCCGAATATTAGATACATATAGCAGTGCACACATAGCACATACATATTCTCCATCCCCCGGTGAATATGTATGTGCTAAGGGGGATGTGCGAACTGCCATCTGTATTATTATTTAGGCGGAACCATTAGACCAAGAACAGCTGCTAAACCGACAAAGAGGAGTTAGAAAGGCGACCGCACCATTATACACACAACCCTCGTCAACAATACCGCTACAGAAAATCCTCTTAGAATTATCCAATTGCATGAAAATACGCCAAT
>CAJVPS010000132.1:0-35071 GCA_910591765.1 Ambispora leptoticha | reverse complement strand
CTTCTATTATTAATAAATAATAATCTTAAATTTAGGTACTATTATTATTTGAATTTTTTTACATAAAAAATCATGAGTCATTAAAATTCACTTTATTATAATTGTATAATATATTGGAAGAAAATAAAGATGAAAATACAGAACTCTATAAATGTCCAAGATTATAATTAACTAAATAATATATATAGTATATTACAAAAAAAATCATAATTTTTTGCATGTGAAAAAAATATATCTAGCATACTCTATTTACAAGCAATTCATAATGCATAAAATACAAAATAAAGCTAACAATTAAGATTAAAGATTAGCAAATTTATAAGTATTATTATTGTATGCATACTTGAGATAATTAATAGTATAATATTCATTTTCAAGCAAGAAACTCAATGTCAAGCTTTATTATAATTATAAAATAATGGTATATAAAATGTAAAAGAAATCTATACTTGAATAGATATTTTACTCATAATAATTTATGATAATATAAGAAAGTTAAAGAAAACTGGAACAATAAAATATATAGAGGAGAATGGTCAGTCTAGAAAAATTAGTATGCATGTATCATGAGCACTTGAACAATTTATATGCAAAGATTCTTTACTTTCCACTAGAATACTTATAATAAAATTATCCAAAATAAATATTAATGTGTCTCACATTACTATAATATATAGCTGATCATAATTATATAAAAAGTCTTCCAAAGGTCATTCCAATACTAATTAATGCCCATAAACAAAAATGAATAAAATGGGTCAATACTCACCTAAATGATAATTAGAGTCAGATCTTATTTTTGGATGAGATAGTCTTTCAGCTTTTCTGAAATATAATAAAATATTAATATAAGAGTACTTACCAAATTTATGTTATGCCAAAAGATAGAACAAAAATCTTTACTTGAGATGGATTTTATATTGAAGATAAAACCAGCTTATTTTGCTTTTGATAAATAATGGATACCAAATTTTATGTCAAGATTATTAGAAAATATATTTCAGAAATTACAGGAATACTTAGAAATTATTAGCGATTCTAGCAGAATAATGATCTGAAATATACTAGCTAAATTACCAAAGATTACTTGAAAGAGAATATTTCTGAAATTCTAAATTAGTTATCTAACAATCCAGATCTAAATCCAATCAAAAACTTGTAGGTGATTATAAAGAGAAATGTTGAAAAGAGAATATCAAAAAATATTAGCAATTTAGAATAATTTATGGTTAAAGAATGGAGTAGTATTCCAAATAGCATTCTAATTAATCTTGTAAAATTGATATCCTGATATTATTAGCTTGTAATTAAGAGAAATGACCAAATAGTATTTTAATTAATCTTGTAAAATCAATACCCTAACATTATCAGCTTGTAATTAAGAGAAATAGAGAATATATAGATTATTAATTTATTATAATAAAATCTATAAATTTTTAGCTTTCAAATAAGTTATTTTTTATATCTTTTGGAGTGTTGATTGTGATCTAGTTCTATTTTTTTTCATTATGATTTTTTTTGTAATACACTGTATGTATTTATTTAGATTTAGTTGATATGACAGTATATATTATACTAAGATATAGAAAAAATAATAAATATTTATTAAATAAATATATTTTTTAATATTAAATAAAAAATATTTTAGAAGTTTAAGTCTTGAAAATAATTGAATATGTGAGTGTATGCATATTTATTTAGGTTATATAAGCTAAACTGATATTAATGTGATAAACTAGTTTTAAAATAAGTATTTGAGTTAACTATTAACATATATCATTTGTTATCAATAAATAATATATTAATAATAATTGATTATTATCGATATAAATATTTATCAAAGATCATTAGAGTTATTGATTAATATTAATATTTCAGAAAGATATTTATTAATTTTTACAGATATGATGATGATTCTTGATAAATATCTTCTCAAAAAATTTTCTGATGGCATGATATTTATAAGACCAAATTCTTTAGTTATTATTCTTTTAAGCTTGCTATGGAAGAACTCTAATAAATTAGTTAAAATGATTTATAATAGAAGAAGTAAATACTATCATGCCTAGAGTATTCATTTTTCTGTATTTCTAATATAATTTTAATTAATATAGTTGATGATATCAGATATAGAACAAGCAGTAATAGTATTATAAATAATCTCTTTACAGTTAATTCTTATTTATTTATATATGACCAAAACTAATTGATTATGTGTTACTAAATAATAAATTTTATGTAGCTATGTATGTATTATATATATGATATAAAGAATTATATCACAATTTTGTTTACTACATATAATTCTTGAGAAAGTATTTATAATACTATTAATTTTTATGCTACTCTAATTAGAGAATATATATCAAGAGTATCAATAAGATGCAAGTCTATAAATTATCTTTAGTATTTTAGTAATCATATTACTATTTTTATTACTTATAAGAAAATAAGTATTAATATTTCAGTATTTGTAACTATCATAAATATATAGTATGAAAAGATATCATAAATATTTATTAGTGTTATGTGTAGAGTCTATGAGTATTAGTCACTCAAAAAGTTATAATTTTTCTAACTGTCTGAAATTCACAAAAATAAAATCTTAGAATGATTTTTACATAATACTATATATACCTATATATATATTATTTTATATTGAGAAGTATTCAACTTGATAATTCTTGCTTATTAAAAAATTGAGCATATTTTTAATATTAGCTTCTAGATCATATTTATTAATAAGATGAGCTATTAATAGTTTATATAGCTTTTGTTAGATATTTACAACTTTAATTCTGTATAGATTTTGAACTATAATATTAAGATCTTCTTTACTTATAATCTCTTTGATCATAGCTATAATGGCAGATGGAGTATACAATTTACTTGCTTCATCAGTTACTAATTTTCTAATAATCTCAGATCACTTAATCTTGTTATTATCATTAATTGAATATGTATAATTTGATGTATTTTTAAAATACTCAATTTTAACTATTTAAAGAATAGTAATGTGTATTATCTTAATTTTTATATTATATTTATTAGAATTATACTTACTTATTTTTCTATAAAGATATCTTTTTTACATGTACTTAATTCATTATATTTGCAAGATAACAGATATAGATAATTCAAAAATCATTATTGATATACTTTTAATTATTATGTCATATTCATATGTTAAAAATGAGTGGCTATAAGTTCTCATAAAATTCTTTTTCTGAGATCTTAAATAGTATATTAACATTAAATAACTTTACGTATTTTTGATTGATCACTTATAATATAATTAAAATAAAAATATTGAGAAACTTAAATAAAAATGATAGATAAATATAAAGTGATAAAATAAGAAAGTTGACAAATTAAACTAGAAAAAAAATAAATAAAAAATTATAGAAATGTTGAGTATATATATTGAATAAGTATGTGATAAAGAAATGAAATGAAAAGTATATGATATTAAGAAATAACAAGTATGCATAAAATTGATTTTTTATATATTATTATTATAACACTTATAAAGGATATACAGTATTAGAAATAATGAGTTATTATAATACTTATAGCTTGTATTTGATATTAAAAATATATTCTTAATAATCTTAGTTCTCTTTCTCTTTCTCTTCTTCTTTTCTTTCTCTCTTAAAAAAAGTAACACTATCTTGCAATAAATAATATTTATCAATATGTTTACTATATCCTTATAATAAATAAAATTTTTTTCTTGCGCATGTGAAAATGACTTGCAAATCAGATCAAATTAATCCAGATCATATCTGAATTAACTTGATCCGAATTACACTATCTGGCTTTAGTATTCCTTCTAATTTAGGAAATCATTAAAGTATTGTACTTACGTGATATATATGGCTGATATCCATTTCAAATAGCAATCCATCACTATAGTCAGAAATCCTAAGTATGCAATATGTAATATAAATTGGAGTATGCAATATGTAATATAAATTAAAATATGCAATACTATATGTAACGGTAATATATAAAGTATGATAAATATCAAACAATCTTTTTGACTCATCCATACCTACAAAATTACTAATATCTTGAGAATATTGTTATGTAACATTAGTTAGGAGCTGTTTCTTTTAATACTGCTAGCAGCATGTTCTTGGTAGTCAGAATTACAAAGTAATAAGCGTAATGTTGAATAAAGTGAGGCTTTTTTTTACTTTATTTTATCACTAATATCATAATGTTGAATAAAGTTATTTTTTTTTACTTTTTTTATTTATCACTAACATTATTCACTTACAAATTCCTTTCTTGTTGTTTAATTCTCTATTTTATTTCTTATTCACTATATAATCATTTATTCACTTCTATTTTTCAGTATTTTTTATTTTTAATATGTTACAATTTGAGCACATGCCAATCACACATATATAAAAAATCAAAAATGCATTCTCTAAAAACTAAAAATACATTTGATTACTTTATATGAACTTGAAATGGACTTCACAACTTTAACGTCTGATCAAAAGTGTATTATTTTCTTTAATATTAATTAACCACTTGAAATCTTACTATCTGAGTTTAATAATGAGTGGTGGCCTCTGGTTATGAATATATAGACTACATTCAACTACAAATACCATATTAATAGTGATTCATGAAAGACTTATATTTATCATTTTAACAAATATAAGCAATTGAGCACTCAAAAAGAAGGAATACCAAGTGAGAAATATTGAAAATTAATAATCTGGCCAGCAAATTTGTGCTTTGTAAAAATCAAAGTGACTTAATTTGTCGCTAAACAAAAAATATGGGTTGAATGATATCATGATTCTTCTGACCATACATATATTTTGGAAGATAGTGAAAGACTAAAATAATCATAGACTATTCATATCTTAGTTAAAAATAAAGCTATTAAGAATTATTCATCATCAGAAATTATGCATATTATTAAAGAATATATAACTGAAAAATTAGATCTCAATTCTAGTATCAAAGAACTAAAACAAATAGAGATTGCTAATATAAAATATAAGACTAATCAAAATCAATCCTCCTATTTTATTAGTAGTATTAATCTAGAGTCCAATATAAATAAAGCGATTTCTTTACTAGCAAATAAAAAATATTTAATTAAACATTATCAAACTATTTAACAGTCTACTTAAGGCTTTGTCTTCACAAATCTGGATCAACTTCAAAAGCTTCAAAAATATGAGTGACTAATACTCATTGATTCAATCTATAAAACCAACAAATATAATTGGTATTTATTTATACTGTATATTCGTGATGGATATGGGTGTTGAGATGTGGGAGAATATTTTTTTGTAAGTAACAAAACTAGTAATATGGTAGCAAAAGTCTTAATAATAATTTGACAACTTGCTCGCTACTGGAAGCCTTGATACTTTCTTGCAGATCAAAGTAATATGGAGATTAACAGTATCAAAATCATATTTCTGAATATTCAAAAAGGTAAGCAAGAGTGTGACATTCTCTTTTGCACTATCTATATTATGTGGACTTGGATAGGTAAGATTTATCATGTAAAAATGTGAGATAAAATAAATCAAGTGATGCATAAATTAATAAAAATTACTTGCGAGAAGTCTATCCAACAAGCGATAAATAATTATCTGGTTCCTACTATTCAGCAGTACATCCTAAGAAACTATGCGCAAAATACACACCAATGGGCTCTTTGGGCCTGTCAATACTCTTCTTTTCTTTTACAGGTAACTTTAACAAATACCTTGGAGTCCTACCACAGCAAATTGAAACAAAAAATCTCTTCATATCATGATCTAGTTAGTAGGGTATAATTTTTTTATACTCTGATATTTGCATGCTATTTACTACTAATTCTAATAATTCTAATAATTTTTATTAGATACATGCCATCATGTTGTTTTACTTGATAAAAAGAAGCATTCAGATTCTGAGTACATCACCTTTAGATTTCATACTATGAAGATTTCTGTTGATGATATTGATTATGAAATTCTTGATGAAATTCACAAGTTTTCTTTTCTAATCCAACAAATAATCATTAGTGAAATCTGTGCCATCAAAAAGAGGATAGAACATGACAAAGTGGTACCTGGTCTAATATCACTTGAATGTTATTACCTATTCTTCTGTAAGTATTGCTTGCCCTGTTAATATATCTTCTATAAGTACATGTATGGAGCTAGGAAATTATTAACAACTGGTGCTTGGGAAGATTTCTAGCAAATATTTGAAGAATGTGGATTTGAGATATATGAGTATTATGACTTGAAAGAGATGGTGGCATCTGACAAAACCAAATATAAGAGAGCTACTGAAGATTGATAACAGACTATAAATAAATTAATGGAAAGAATGAGAGATGCATACTGGCGAGTTGAGAAGAGGGGAAATATCAAACAAATAATTTTATTTATGAAAAAATTGAAAGTTAGTTTGGAGTTAGTTTTAAGTCAGTTTTAAATTAATTTATATTTTTATTATTTACGCAAAATAATATTAAGTGATTTTTTTAAAATAATATATTAATTTTCATAATTATTATTTAAGTACAATAATTTAAGTGATTTTTAAATGAATAATAATACATTAATTTGTTTAATTATTTGAGTATAATATCAATAATATTAAATAATTTTTTTTCAGGTACTTGAAGTGAAAAACAGATTTTTCTAGGAGTCGCTGTTAGATCTTTAAACAGAGTCCAAATATAATATTTGAGAAGACTGCACTTTTTATTTGAAGTTACAAATTACTCAAAAGAAAAATTACTATCAAACTATAAAAATGATCAAGCAAACACTATCAATCAACTTACTATCTCTTGATCTCTTCACTTTTAATCACTAACACACTATTCCTTGATTTCTTCACTTTAAGAGACCATTTCTTATTACTAATTGTCATGTTATTTATAATATTAGTAAATAATAATAAAAAGTAAAAAAAAACTCACTATTCCTTGATCCCTCTGTTATTAAGTGGCCATTTCTCATTACTAGTTGCCATTGCACCATTTAATTGTAAGTGAATAACATTAGTGATAAATAAAAAAAAGTAAAAAAAAAATCACTTTGTTCAACATTATGACATTAATGATAAAATAAAGTAAAAAAAAGCTCCACTTTGTTTAACATTATGCTTATTACTTTGTAATTCTAACTACCAAGAACATGCTGTCAGCAGCATTAAAAGAAATAGCTCCTAACTAATGTTGCATAATAATATTCTCAAGACATTAGTAATTTTGTAGGTACGAATGAGTCAAAAAGATTATTTGATATTTATCATACTTTATATATTACCATTACATATAGTATTGCACACTCTGATTTATATTATATATTACACATTCAGGATCTTCGACTATGGCAGTGGATTGCCATTCGAAATGGATACCAGCCACATATGTTATATGGGTATAATGCTTTAACAAAACCACTTTTCTCGAACCAAATTTCAAATTTTCTAATATGAGTTTTACCCCTGATATAAGCCACAAGCCACAGATTGATTCCTAATTTGGATAAATGATGTGACATAAATATTTCATAGTGGTCGATCAGCAATGGGTGATATTGTGAAATATCAACAACATACATGTAATGTATGAATTATTTTTTTTTGCTAAAGTATTTATTAACTTAGAAATTTCAAATTTCATAATCAACACCGATGACAGAAATTTTTTTAGTACAGAGCTGAATACTTCTTCAAGTTTAGTAGCATACCTGAAGAAAAACTAATAGCAAGAAAATGATCGCATAACGAATGAAACTAGTACACAATCGCAAAAGAAAAAAAGTTAGGAACATGACCGTGTAATAAAAAAAATATAGAAATATAACTGTATAGCGAAAGAAAGCAGTTGGGAACATGACTATATAGTGAAAGACAATAATTAGGAACATGACCACATAATAAAAGGAAGAAGTTGAGTATACGACCACGTAATGAAAGGAAGAAGTTGGGTATATAACTGCATAATAAAAGGAAGAAGTTGGATACATGACTGTATACCAAAAGAAAGATTAGTATAGTAAAAGAAAGGTTGGGAACATGACCATATAGTGAAGGAAAGCAGTTGGGAACATGACCATGTAGTGAAAGAAAACAGTTAGGAACATGACTGCATAACAAAAGGAAAAAAAGATTGGGAACTGATCTCCTCTTTATTTTTACATATGTGTTAGACTCTGACCGAAGCTGGTTTTTGACAAGCTGCAGTACACAAAGATGCTAATGGTCTAGGATTGTGATTTGTTTTAATTTAAAAAATCCTAGCATTTGCTGATTTAAAGGAAATCACAGCCCTTGACTGCGAGTATCTTTACTGAACAAACCTTTTATCAAGGCTTTGTGAGTCGCAAAGGAGGACATTTTTTTTGTAAGTATTTCGAATTTATTTGGCTTGCACAATAATGAAATTTTATTTTTATTTATTTTATATTTTCTTTTAACTTGATTGTAATCTATGTTTCTTTTTTATAAACTTACGTAAGATGGATATTGATGACATTGTTTGATTTCTTGCTCTAGTAGAAAAACATCAGCAACAGGAGCTGGACACTTCTGGGAACTTTGGTTTTCACACATAATATCTATTAGATGTTGACTTTGCTTGAAGGCGTTTGAAGTGACTATATCATGGAGATAAGTTGTCAGAGTATATTGATTATTAGCATCAGTAGCATTAGATTATTCTTGTGTTGGTGATAGTTTAGATTAAAGCAAGTTTAAAAGAATTACTAAGTTCTCTCGTAATATCTGCATACTTTTTGCTATAGATAATAAAAAGTTTTCAAATTCTTGTTTGCAAATAGCATTAGTATTTGCATTGATAACATTGACTGAATTAGACAAGGATTGTGTCGGTGCAGATGTGCTAGATAGTAACATTACTGTCAAAGTGTTAGGTATACCTAGAATATATGCCATATAACCAAGAATTTCTCTGAATAAGATCAGTGTGAAGCTTCTATTATCTTCTTCACTGTTATTATAACTATCATTATTATTATTACTATCATCACAATCATTATTATCATTATCATTATTACTATCATCATAATCATTATTGTCATTATTATTTATTATGATGCTTTCCAAACTTGCTGATATTGCTGATTGATTGATGTATAAGTTGCGATGAATATTTCATGCTTCTTGTCAAGTTGCAAAGATCATCCGAGATAAATATGTATGTTATTCTTATTTATGAAGCTCATCAATATAGAAAACTGTAGCACAGAGATGTTTACACATGATTCTATTCTGGAGAAAGTCAAGATATTGATAACAAATATCTGCCAGCTGTCCATGTATACAGGTGATATAAATAAGCTCTGGTATAATCTCTGACTCAACTCAAACATAAAGTTTTCTGGTTTCTTTCTCTAGTTCATAATTGATCACTTTCTTCATTTGAAGTAATCTTTTTGCAGATTTGTCACGATTTGGACTTGAAGCAAAGTAAGCTACCTGAGGAAATTCCTGCATAAGAATTTCACAAATTGATAGATCCATTATGTTAAATTCATTATGTTATTCCGCTTTTTCTTTTTCAAGATTGATGGCAAGATTTCATAGTACAAAAATATTAGATATTATTTCAGATACGAGGGCAATATAAAGTATATCGGTCTTGAGAAGATAACCCTTTCTTTGAAATCATTTCAATTAATTGTTCTTTAAATACTCATTAATTCTTTCGAGATGGTTGTTCGTGATAGGTAGTTTTTCGAGAGGAATTCTAAGAACATTTGCAGCTCTCTTGCATCCATTAAGATATCAACTATATAAAAGACTGCCGGCCCACTGCTTTTCCAGGTAGGTGAGAAACTTTACTCTGTCATTCAAAATATTATGTATGCTTTCTGAAATATTCATCTCGCTGACAAGATTTTCTAATAATTCTCTTCTCTCTATGATAAACTTGCAGACAATATCTTCATTACCATCCATTAACCAAGCTTCCTTCAATACACTTCGTAAGTATAGCCTCAAAGTATTTTATTGCAAAATTGTATTATTACTACTATCTCAATCTAATTATTTATTGATCTCGTTCTTCCAACATTGACTAATGTAGAAGTAACAAAGAAGTAGAATGATTTCTGGCTATACTTTCGACAATGGTCTCCATTTCTTAACATTAGTATCAGTCATTGCAACGAGAGGAGTAAACGTAGTTAAATTGACATTCGAATTTACTGCAAGTTGATTTTGGTTATAGATAATACTGATTTTGTCATGAAAGATAGAAAAAAGTCGTTTCAGGATCTTACTGTCATATCCAGATGATGTTAATCGATTATGTGAAGACAGCATGAAAAGAATGAAGATAATCAGAATTTCTTTGCTATTTTTATCAATGACCATAATAATGAATAGAAGAAGTTTATGTTTGCTAATTTTATAGATTCCATCGATGAGGATGAGATTCTAATATCCATATTTCTATGCGTATTCCTGTTGTTCTGAAGTGCAAATAATGATCTCCAGATGATTAGTGTCTTTGGTATGGGGCTGGTAATGTAAATATCCTTTCTTGATTTCTGATTGATCGGTATCTGGCCCAAGAATTTGTTCTAAATTTTTTGCGATATCATTACTAATATTAATATTCCAGTTTTTTCAGAATATTTGTTTTTTAATGTTGGCAATATCCATTGCCGTGAGTAGTATTCTGGAATTTCCAATCAAAGTACGTTTTCCAAATATATTCTGTATAATTTTTGCATTTTGTGCAAGAATATTTGCAGTACTGACATTTAAAGTTAATAGATTTTCAGCATTTTTCCTCATATATGGTAAAAGTCAATATGGTGAGTCGCGTTATGGTTGGGAGGCTTTACATTGCTCTGAATGTTCTAGGTATCCTGTAATGGTACGAATTTCATTAGCTCAGAGAGAAATTATAATAAAGGTGAGGTATTTAACGTAGGGGTACCGTGCAGCTGAGACTTGAGAATTGGATTTGATGACTCTTTCTCGATAACTTCCACATATATATTATTTAATTATTGTTATTGAATTTAATTGTTAGATTAACCACTTGTTTTGCATATTATCTGAGTCAATATCAAGTTCATTTTCATAGAGAAATTGTCTACGGTGTTTGATATGACTTTCAATAGATGGATCCCATTTTATTTTAATTATACCAGGTGTATTATTATTTAGCAAGTTAGTAAGTTTAATTTGATCTTCTTCTTTTAATAAAAGATGGGAATTTAGCTTAATATCTTTGCGTGAATTGTAAGTACCTCTCTTTTTATTTGAATTAGAAATTTTAAATTTTATTAATGACATTATTACATGAGAAAAAATTTATGTATTTCTTAAGTCTAAATTCGGCAATGAATTACATGTATGTTGTTGATATTTCACAATATCATCCATTGCCAGTCGACCACTACGAAATATTTATGCCGCATCATTTATCCAAATTAGGAATCAATCTGTGGCTTGTGGCTTATATCAGGGGTAAAACTCATATTAGGAAATTTGAAATTTGGTTCGAGAAAAGTGGTCCGAGAAAAGTGGTCCTTTAACGGTTCCCCTAATTTGGATGTTATCCCGTGATTGGGTTCCCGTGATATGGCTCTCGTGGCACCACGTGCAGAGATCGATATCATAAAATGATAAGTCCCTATAAATAAGAAACTTTCGATTTTTTGCATTATGAATTTATTACATTCTATAATTACATACCTCGGAAGCTACGTATTCACATCAAAAAAATAAGATCATATTACCCGTAGGTATTTTTATAGTTCTGTGGGTAGAAATGGAAATTTTATGGATTTTATCGATCACTATGCTAGTGTGCAATATTAAAGTCTCAAAAATAAGAAACTTCCTGATTTTTATTTTCGAAATGCCGATTTTCGGGGTTCTTATTTTCAATCATATACGGTACATGTTATTTGCCTAAATTAACTGTTCACTTACATCACCAATTACTGTATCCTTTCTTTGAACCTAATACGATATTGTCAATATTGTTTCAATACTGATAGGCGAACCTGCCAATTTTCGTGTACTCTCCCATTTTATTTCGGGACATGATAACATCCGATTGAGAAAAAAATCACCATTTAAATGTGTTATTGGCTCAAATCAAACAATCGGATGTCTAGTTATTGTGTTCCGAAATAAAATGCATGAAAATTGGTAGGTTCACATTACACTATCATGGTTCAAAAAGAAAAGAATCTTGTATCATTTTAGAGAAAATTGCAAAGATTATTAAATTGGATATAGATATGCTATATAAGGATAATAACATAGAGCATCAGGATTTGTATTGTGAAATTTTCCAAGCAATGTTATTGAATTTACAGAAAATCAGTACATACAAGTTGATGTTAATATGTAATTTTACAATCGAAATCCTGCTATAATCACACTCTTCTCAAGACCAGACATAATAAAATCACCTCTCTATGCTCATATTCTTATAAAAATTACTATTGGACTCAGTGTTGTGAAATCTGTGTTCTCAGCATTCTCGTGTAAATACGAATTCTTCAGTAAGAATATGAAGATTTTCTCTATTGAGAGCACAAAATACTGCATATTTTATATTAGCGAGATTCATGTGAGAAAGAAAATTAGATGAGAACAGTAAAAGTTAAAATTGTGTTCTCATCGAGAACACCACCAATTTGAAATGAATGTAATTAACTGTATATGAGATTCCAACAGTGTAATTGACTGTATATAATTTTGGTTCTTGTTTCTTTCCTTCCAATACTCTGTGTTTCGCAAGAATTATTTTTTCTTTGCAAAAAAGTGGCATCAATTTTTCCGAGCAATATCCATAATTAAAATAACTTTTCTTAAAGAACTATTTTTTTCATTATATTTTCTCCAATATCTTCGGCTTGCTTCACAAGTTGAATTACATCATTTATTGAGAATAATTTTTATAACAAGCACTACAATAGGTTATCTTGCTCGTATAAATTAACACGCACAGTACAAACCTATACTTTTCATGTCAGAGAGCTTTGTGACTCGTGAAGGAATTTTTAAAAAGCTGATAAGGGCTATGTTGTGGAAATTACAAGCATTTTGGGTGTATAACTCTAATCGACTCGAGCCTGTTCTTTCATACTAACATAAACGCTATCGGAGATGCCTTTGGCTTTTTGATCTCTTTTCCTGAAGTGTTTTTCATCTTCGAAACACTTGTCTCTTTTTCCACAACCATACCCAGCTGAGTGATCAATCTCCCCGTCCATGATTCCTTTGCAAAGAATCAATGGTGTCAATGCCGCGATTATGAGTTTTCTTTGTCATAGATACCAAATTACACGATTCTCCATTATTAGAAAATATGATAGAGAATGATTTGATAATTTAAAGAGTATACCTCACACTTTGAACGTCTTATATTTTCAAATCCTATATTTACAAGAGGTCAAATTGCAACATCAAACAGACTTACCGGCGATATTTTTTGCTTTCATACGAACCCTGTAGGATAAGGCAGGACGTCAAAATCCAAGTTCGTGCATTTAGATTTTTCTGTAAACAGCTGTTTTTCTGATCCAAACTCAATCAAATCAGTTTCACGATTGTAAGGTTGATTCCATTCATTCATTAATCTTCTAAAATCAGAGTATTCGACTATGTTGAATGTGCCAAATAGGTCTGTGTATATGTTTTGAGGCACATATTACGGAAAAATATTTATTATTTGGTAACTATTAAGATACACACTAATAAATCTCGAAAAATATTTTGACAGTGGGTTGAATTTATATGTACATCAAGCTCAGGTTCCGTAAATATTTCTTAACATAATTTCATCTTTCGTATCCATGACAAATTAATTCAAAGACTTTTAGGAAAATATCTTTGAAAAATAAAACCATAACTTACCATTCGTATTTGCACCCATTCCAAACTTGTAGAGTTTATCTTCGATTATTTTCCAGAATTGAAAATTCATTTTTTTGCATCTCTATTTTTTATGATACGCATCCGTAAATTTGATGAAATCCAATCTCACCTTTTTTGCCTATCTGGTGCTTTTCATGGTTATTAATGCCGAATGATGTAAATTCACAAAAAATTGCAAATGCAACCTTTAATCTCGCTCTTATGATGTCACTTCGTCACTTTTATTAATAAATGAACTATTGTTAGGTGCTACTTAACTATAATTTGTAATGGTTTTCCGAATGCAAAAAAAACCTCTTTTCAGCCACTTTCTCATACTACAGCCCCGATTTTCTCAGCAACGGTGCGGGATTTCACATATTCTAACAAAAATCGAGAAACTCGTATCGAAAAAAAACTAGCTTAGTCAATCCCGCTACAAGCCCTCTACCAGAGTTTCCTATTCAGGCATAGTTCGCCATCTTTCGGGTCACAACATCACTCGGTTGAAATATAAAATTCAATCGCGAGTTCGACCCGTTGATATTTCTAAGATTGTAGCCAACCTTTTTAAAAGATCAGATCAATAGTCTTTATATTTATAAGAAATTTGTGTCGACCAAGTCGTGAGTTTTTAGTAGTCTTCGCATTTTTAATACAATATCTCTTGATTTTTGATTTTTTAGCAATACGTTTTATTGAAAACATATTGGAAGGATCAAATAAATTTCATTTTTATTGAAACAAGGAAATAACCAAGCTTACATATCTCAAAATGTCCTTAAGCAACTTAAAACCTTGTTTTAAACGATAGATAAATAATAATAATGAAGTGGTATAAAGGTTGAAAAATCGGAAATAAAAATATATAATGACGAGAAAAATACATTCTTGTATCTTTCATGTAGCATAAAAGAATTTTGCTTTATCTTAACGAAGATTGATTTGAAATAAGGATACCGATAATTTTTGATCTGATGTTTTCATTGAATCGATATTAAGTTGTACATGCAAAAAAAAATGGTTTATCCGCTTGCATTACAAAGATTAATTATTTATTCATAGAATAAAATCCTCCGCTTATAGAACATGTCATTTAAACGCAAATGGAAGGTATAGCTCAACATAAAAATTGAATAATTATCTCTCGTAACAGTGATAATTTTGATAATTTATAGAATCTGTCTATCTAGTGTTGGAACTCTCACTTCAATTTAATGTTCTCATTGAGAACGCTAAATATACTTCATAATTAAGTATTTGTGTGTTCTCAATAGTGAACATATTTGTTTTTCAATTATCATGAGAACGCTGAGAACAGCTGTGTCTATCCCGGAAAATTCTACAGGTTTAAAGTTAGGTTTAGGATTAGAGTTAAGATTGATTTATATCTTGTGTTTGCCGGGCTGAGCAAAAATTTCCGCAAATTAGAGTGGTAAAAAATGAGCAGCTTCTAAAGTGCAAGCTAGCTCTAAAGTGCTATATCGTTAAATTTTCTAATAGCATAGCTGGAATAACTACGAATATTTTGAAATGGCATAAAAAATTTAAACCATTTAATCAATATTCTGGGAAAAGAACCTATCTTTATTGGTTATGCTCAAATTGGTACCGACCCAGCCAATTTGAATATCTGATCACGCTTGAGCTGCAGATATGTTATAGCTTTGAGACATGAACTTCTTGTGCCTTAAATGATGAGATTAGATACAGAATAACACTCTTACAAACAGTTGAATAATTTATAATTTTATCATATCGACATTTCCACTTTATTATTTCAATACTGTAAATTCATCGATATCTACAAGTTTGTATGTTCCAAACTATTTAATGAAGACAAAGTTTATCAGCTATACTATAGCTTATTGTTATACCGGATATTTTTTTCATTTATCTCACGAGAATTTGTGAAAAGGATGCCGAAAGTTCAATCTCTAGTTTTTAGCTAATAACGATTTTTAAACATCTTTGATTTTCAACAAAAACTAGATTCTAACATCATTTTATCTATTATCAATCGGCACTTCAATCGATTGAATATAGAGGCAAAATTAGTAACTTTGCTCTTTGTATTAAGTTCTACAAAGGTGTTGGAATTCTAAAAATTTTGCTTCTGTGTTGAATCGATTTTGAAATTGAAACATCATATCTACGAAAATTTAGATAAATGACAAATTGACAATATTAATATGAAATTCCGACCATCGAATCGGAAAATCCTGAATCACGTGAAGCATATGACCTTAGGATAAAGTTGAATCGTGCTATGAATAATATTCAATTAGAATTGAATAACGTATTGTTTCATCTGAATATCTAGTAACATTGATTTCTTTAAACGTAACAATAAGCGTTTTTTTTCTAATCTGCGTTTATTAATAAACAAAAATTCTTATAAATATTTAATAAATTGTCATTTCGGGATAATATTCTTTCTCAATTACATGTATAGATCAAACTTTTTTCAGTATGATCTTCGATATCAACAGCCTCCCACGGGTACACTATCCATTTATCAGGAACCTCTCTTGCAGCCCAATATCTTCCACCATTAACAATTGACTCATCTGATATTTCCATCCGTTTCTTTTTAAGCTTATTATGTAATACAAACACAGCCAATCGAGTTTCAGGAGGGTTCATTCCCGGATGTTCCAGAATAAATTTTTGTCTCAGTTCTTTAATGTCTTTGTTCAGTTCTTCAACTGCATATGCCAACGTCGTGCGTGTATCATCCACTTCATCCACAATCAGAATATTTTTTCCTAAAAGTGTTGTGGCAACCGGCGGACCAAATTGTAACCATTGAGTTTTTATTACTTGACTTCCCAATTTTCCGAGTGCCTTGGCGTTTTCTGCTTGTTCATCTTCGTTTGAAACATACAGATCCTCGTATAACGAGAGTCCTATAGCTTGGATAGGAATGTTTTTGTTGTTTTGACGTTTTAGAAAAGTACGCTAATTGTTAAAAGGAACAAATATTCAGTTGTGATAGAAAGATCATATCCAATTGAATGTTAATTCGCACGGGAATCGTTCCAAAACTGACATACCAGAATTCTAGCCGGTATAAAGCCACCACCACCTATTGCAATCATTAGGTCAGGTTTAAAATCCTCATTAATGCGATAACGTTCAACAGTATCTTTTATCTATAGCGAATTAACGATAGAAAACGTAAAGTGAAAGATATCAAAGCATTAAAACACATTGCATGGTTTTTTTTTTTAGTGAGAAGTTAGTGTTATAGTACAAATACCCGCCATTTGATGTACTTGGTTATAAGAAACGTAAACTTTTGATTCTATAGACATTTTACAGTATATGTTAAAGTCTAGATTATTCTCAATGAAAAGAGTTATACACGCGTATTCGACAATATAAAGATACTATTTCGCAAATTTGGATTACATGTATTTGCACGATCATATGCATATTCAAGCGTCAAATGATGCAAAAACTACGTTTTTAGATCACTTAATCGACCAATCAAATCATATTAATCATAATGACCTCAAGTATCAAGTAATCGTCTACATCAAATATGAATACATTTTCCGGTTATCTTTCATGTAATCCACACCGAAAAAGATATCTTTCAACTCTATTAAAAAAGTCGCCCGAATTTTCGGTAGATTATCTAGTTATTGGAGGTGGAGTGGTAGGACTCGCTATTGCTAATAGATTATCTCGTCGAAATCATCGTAAGACTTTGCTTGTCGAGAAAAACGCGTCGTTCTGCGCAGAGACCAGGCAATAAAATTTTCCCCCAACTTATATAACTAAAAAAATCGATAGATCACAATTTAACTTTTAATATCCAATTAAAAATAATAGTTCCCGAAATAGTGAAGTTATTCATGCTGGGTTATATTATCCAAATGATTCTTTGAAAACGCGTCTTTGCATCCGTGGAAAAGAACTACTTTATTCCCTCTTATCCTCAACATCACATATTCCATATCGACGTGTCGGCAAATGGATAGTATCCGAAGACGAATCACAAACGGAATATTTACAGAATTTGAAAAAGAAAACCGATTTACTAGGCGTGGAGACCTATTTTCTGTCAAAACACGAACAAGAAAAACAGGAGCCTGACGTTAGAGCGCATGAAGTTTTGGTCTCCCCAACTACTGGTATTTTTGATTCCCACGCGTATATGAGATGGATGGAAGCAAATATTAGGGAACAAGATGGGGATTTGGCATTGCATTCTCAAGTTGTTGGGATTGAAAAAGATCATAGTGAATATAAAGTAGAGATTGCGAATTCTACCGATCAATCATTGACAAACTCTACAATTATTTCCGCAAGGATAGTTGTTAATGCGGCAGGATTACACGCAGATAAAATAGCAAATATGATACTACCCACCCCTTCAATTTACAAAATATATTACGTTAAAGGTCAATATTATACTTGTCGTGGCCGTAGTGTTAATGTCAACCGTTTAATTTACCCTGTTCCACCAAAAAATCTCGCCAATCTTGGAAATCATTTAATTTTGGACCTTGCTGGAAGAATGAAATTTGGTCCTGATGTGCAATACGTTGATAATCCTTATGATTATGACATTGTCGATGATGAAGATTACAAAGAACAGTTTTGTCGAACTATAAACTCTTATCTGCCGAAGATCCGAAAAGATGCATTATTTGCAGATTATACAGGGATCCGGTAAAAAATTTTTTTTATAATATATTATTATGCATATTGCGTGCAAAATAACCCATGCTTCGCTAAATCATTAAATATCCACAGACCAAAACTGCAAGCACCTGGAGAACCTTTTCGAGATTTTATTATCCAAGAGGAAACCAAGTATGGGTTAGAAGGCTTCATTAATTTGATTGGAATTGAAAGTCCTGGACTCACTTCTTCATTGGCGATTGCTGAAATGGTAGCAGATGAAATTTTAGCTGATAGGTAGAAAAGAAAACTTTAGTGCGTTTCGTTTATACAATAGATTCATTGGTGCACCAAGAATTTATAAATTAGAGCTTCCGAAATTGACGAGGAACACATACATTGAACCAACAATTAGATAGTTCCATTCCCTTTGTCATTATTATTAATATTTATGTCGATGTTCGATGTCGAATAGATATTACATCTCCCCTGGTAATCGACGTAGCAACAAAAATTACATTCCAGAATGCTGAAGCGTTACCCACTACATAACTTATTTCCTTGGGTTCGAAAGTTTTATTGGTTTCATATTTAGGGGAAAGAGCAAATTCATTTTTAATTGTCAATTCCAAAGAATTAAAAAAAAAAAGGCATGAAATAACTAGAAGAAAAGGTATTTGATTTGTTACGATAAATTTATCTCGAAAAATTTTAATTAAAATCACGTGCGTATTATCATATATCTCCGAAAGATATGTGATAAGAAAATAATTAAAAGGTGCAATTCATTCGGGGAACACGTAACGGTAATACGTAACGGTAACTATTTCTTTGAAGAGCATATAAAAAAATTATAGCAAAAAAATGTCGAAAGAAAAAGTTAACAAGAATATACATGTTGCAGCACTTGAAGGCCGGCTTGCGGTCGTTAAAGACATCTTCGAGACTGAAAAGAAGACGATACATTCTAGAGACGAGGTAAGCTAGTGACCTTTCTTTTCTTTTCTAGTGACTCGTAAAGTTTTTATGCATTTTGAACTAATTCAAATGTGATTATTTCTGTATAGGATTCACGTACTCCTTTACATTGGGGTGGTAAGTTGAGTTTGGAAGATAAATAAATATCACTTTAAAGAAACATCCTGATTAATCATTCATACCAATAATAAAAAGCATCTGGTGGTCACTTGGATGTAATCGAGTACCTGATAGAGCAAGGTGCAGATGTGAATGTTGTTGATGATGCCGATTGGACTCCATTACATATTGCAGGTATTCAATTAGTGAACAAGCTCGAGAATGTTTATTATTATTATTATTATTATTATTATTATTATTATTATTATTATTATTATCCAAGCCAATAATTATTATTGATATTTAAAATTCTAGCGTCAACCGGACATTTAGATGTAGTGGTAAAATTAATAGAGGCCGGTGCAAATGTTAATGAACAGAATGAGATGGGGATGACTGCTTTGTAAGTTACATGACTTTGTAAAGAAAGTGTGAGATGATGTCTTTATTTCTGTTCATTGATCTAATTTTATTACTTAATTCAATTAATTCTATTACTAGACATTACGCAGCATCAAAGAATAAAATTGAGGTAATAATTAATTTTTGATTCGTAGGCTTTATATTTGTTTATTTTTATTTATGTTTTATTTTGTTTTTGTTTTTGCTTTGCTTTATTTAGATTGGAAAATTATTATTAAAGAACGATGCTTCAGTTAGCATCAGAGACAAAAATAGTCAGACTCCACTGTACGTATTTGATCAAATTCTTTTTATTACTCATTTTGCTCTAATTATGTTAATATGTTTATTTATTTGGATAGTCATCGTTCCGCGGTGCTGGGCTATACAGTGTTTACTCGTCTTTTATTAGAACATAAGGCGAACCCCAATCTTGCGGATAAAGTTGACAATACGCCTCTGTAAATTGATATTATTATTCTTTTCTTTAATTTTTCAATATGATGATGTGATAAATAATTTTACTATTTTTATTTTAGACATTTAGCGTGTGAAGAAGGCCATGGCGATACAGCCATATTACTCATAGAATACGGTGGTGATCTAGAACGAAAGAACAAAGAAGATAAAACACCATTAGATCTATGTAACAGAAAATTGAAAACGTTCATTATTAGTCAGACTCGTGGATAACAGGTGATCGAGGATAGTTTTTTTTCTTTAATGAACTTTGGTTTTTTTTTTGATCATGGATAGGATGAATGGGATGGATAGATTTATCAAGTATGCATAATCATTGAACGAAATACCTGTTTGAAATATGAACTGAAATAATTTTCACGGATCAAGAAAAAATCATGCATAAGAAACTGGAAAGATTCAACGATTTTTATTTGCCATTATTTCAGAGCAAAAGTCTTTACTCAAACTCTCTAAAAATTATTGCTAATACCACTATTTCTAAATATAAAGATTATATTAATTAACTATTCAAGATGATGACGTATATAATCTAGCAAGAGATAGAAAAAAAAACCAGCAAGAATCCCACATAAATTGCAATTAAAAACAAAAGATGTAGTTTTCGAATATTATAAAATTGAAGGAAAGTAAAGACTAAAGTGAGGAGGGGAAGGGAACTCTTGTCTAGGATTATGAGTAATGAAAATGATAAATATTACACAATTGTATTTATATATATATACTTATATATAACATGTATATGATATATATAATGCGAGATTTTGGAACAAGACAGTGATTGTCTGGCTACGAAATTCTCTCACAAAGTGTTATTTATCATAGTAAAGTTATTATCGCCACCTTTCATTGATAACAATAATTTTAATTAGATAAAATGAATTCAAAAAGAAAAATGAAATCGTTGTTCTTGATATCTTACCAACTTGCTCAACCATTACATCGATTGCGTCACCATCTTCCATGTCAAGCTAAATAATATTGAGCGATTAGTGTATTATATTATCCAAATTATTGAATTTTTACTATCATTTCACGAAGAAGAAACTACTTACCTCATGCGGGGTTTGATTGGGTTGTATACGTTCACCGTCGTATAGGAAACGTAGCTGCGTTATATTTTTACCCTGACGTTCGCAGTAAGCTTCCATCAGTTTTTTCAGTTGCGTGCTTCGTTTGATTTTGAAAAATACTTCATTGTGATCCTTTGATATGTAATGTCAAAAGTGAACCAACGTTAAATTTATACGCGTGCATTTCATGTAATTTTCGTAGTATCGTCAAATATAGCATTGTCAAGCTGAAAGATAATGCGAATAGTAATAACGACTCTCCCGAAAAGACGATGGTTTACGAGCTAATGAAGGATTGGCTATAAATTCAGGAAAAATGACATACGCTTCCAACGACTTTCAAATTAATATGTTCGCCCGAGTCACTCTTCTTTTCTTCGGTGCCTTGGGTTGTAGCTTGAGCGGATTGCGTTTGTTGTGGGTCCGAAGACATGTTTTTGAATAGTAAGAGCTCCTATTGTTACTTTCCAAAAAAAAGCTTTGCAACTTTTGTTATTTATAATTATATTTTTAGACAAATCTTTAGGTTAGTGATAGATTTGATGATAACGATAACGAAAAAATTTAAATTTTTCTGTTGAATTTGAAATATTTTTAATCTTACTGGTATTTTGAGATATGGTTTCCAACAAGAACAATGCATTTAGAAATTTGCCTATTATATACGCAATCAGTTGCGTTGCTTTTACTGTGTTTGTTGCGTTAAATGCTATCGCCACGGCTGAACCTTTTGAGGAAATGTTGCTGGAGGCGAGCGCCGCACGGACTACAAACCAGTCTCTGCTGTGGGGAACTTACAGACCAAACTTATATTTTGGAGTGCGGCCACGTTTCCCGGAATCACTCATGACCGGTTTAATGTGGTTTGGCGTAGATGACCTTACAGAGTGGCAACGTATCCTTTCTTTCCTCTTTTGTATTGTATGCCTCGTGATGACATTTATTAGTCAATTCAATATGACCCAGTGACAAGAATATCTTATAAAAAATATCCGGATTCCTTGACCGAATATATATTTAGAAATTCGTCATGCTTGTGAGCAGGAAGATAACCTAGACGAATACAGCTATAAAAAGCACGATGGTCGTACTTTGGCAGTGCAAACTCTTACGGATTCCGCGAATAACGTGACTTTGAAAACTGAGTTTTTAAAGGTGCCGGGAGGCGAACATGGTGAATTGATTAACTGATTTTTGCATGTTTAATATTATCAATCAGAAAATTATTTGACAATGTTTTGGAACAAAAGGTGGAAATTGGGGAGTACGGATATCTGGGGTTCCGAATCGTGAAGGTTAGTCACATTCTTGTTTAAAATTCGAGTTTTAAATGGAGATGCGCAATAGATATCCCATTAAAGAACTTGAAAATGTCGTATTATGAGTTTGATTGATGCGAGTCCACGTTATATAGTCAGCAAAACAATCTTAATATGTTTTTATTTATGCGTTGAATTCCAAATTTCTAGAAGGAATATCGCGACTCTCGATATTATATTATTTCGGCTTAAACGGAGAAGGATCATTAGAGCTGAAGAACAAATTAGATGCAGACGTAATTATTTTTATGGTTCACGATTTGTGTCGAATATACATTATATTTATACCCTAAAAAATTTAGGGATTGAGTGATCCTATATTATTAAAAGGCGAATCTCCCGAACTTGGAAGTTTCTCAATTGAGATGGAAAATGGTATTTTTTTTCTATTATTTAATGAAAAAAAATAATATGTATTCTTTATTTATTTTAAAACGTTCGAATTTTATCCTAAAGGACCGGATCTTAAAATACCTTCAAATATTCCACATGAATCCAATCCGTTTCCAAATTTACATAAGACCCAATATTGGGGTCACCTCGTTCCTGGCGACGATATATGGCGCGCTAAAGGTAAATTAAAAAATTTAACAAATTTACAGTCCGGCCTCCATATAATCACATATTCAAAAATCCGAAAGTGTGATTGTATAGAGGTTTTTTAATATGATCATCATGTGAGATTTTTTTTAAAGGAGTGATTGTATACAGATTTACTCTGATGTGATTATATGGGAGGTGATTACATAGAGGCAGACTGTCCTTGATTTATTTGGAACTTCTATCTATAAACTTTGATTATATTGGCAGAATATGTAAACGGACAAATCACTCTTAACGTGGAAAACAAAATTGCCGAGGGAAGTACTCGTCCGCTACCTTACTGGTTTACATTACGAAATAAAGTACGGGAAGATTCTAATTTCTACGTTTTTCAGAAAATAGTGGAAGCCCCATTCCAAGTAATTTCCCGGTTTACTCTCTCTGATGAATTTTACATCTGATAAATATATTAAATATATTAACCTATAAATTTCTGCATATTCCAACTTTCAAGTTTGACATATATTTTAACTCTGATTCTTCACCCACTCAAATGGATAGTAAGTGAAACTTTTATGAATAATAACAATTAAATATCTTATTCTTTTCCATTAATATTTCTTTTTTAAATTAGCTGCTAGTCTCACATCAGGACTCGAATCAAGCATACGAGAATTTGATCAAAGATTCGAAAAAACATTTGGATTATCAGAAAAAGGGTTTAATGAAAAGGAAATTGATTTCGCGAAAATGGCCCTAAGTAACTTGATAGGAGGAATTGGGTAATTTATTTTCCTGTAAGCGCTTGAAAAATCATGTCGCAATTTTTCTTAGCGTTTTCTCATATTCCAATATTGATAAGAAATTTTTACGCGTTACATTTAGTTATTTCTATGGATCAAGTATTGTCGACAGATCTTATGCTTCAGAAGTGGATGAAGATGATATTCAGTTTTGGACTCAACGACCTGTACCCAATCCACAATTGACTCCACCTGCTGTATTATTCACGGCAACGCCATCTCGTTCTTTTTTCCCACGTGGATTCTATTGGTATGAAACTATTGCTAATGCGCCTCTATTTCAACGTTAAATTAACATCATGTTACTTTTGTTGCTAAAAAGGGACGAGGGCTTTCACCAGATTTTACTTGGTAAATGGGATAATGATCTCAGGTATTTTTTTTATAAATGAAATTTATGTTCAAGTATTTATAAATAAGCCAACACAATTGGTTTTTTACACAGCTTGGAAGTCATTAAGCATTGGACGTCCCTAATAGATAGTGATGGATGGGTGGCTCGTGAACAAATATTGGGTGAAGAAGCTCGAAGCAAGGTATCGATTTCAAATTATACATTTGGTTTTCTTATTTATCCAATCAAGAATACTAAGCCTCTTTGTTTATTCGATCACAGGTTCCGCTAGAATTTCAGACACAATATCCTCATTATGCGAATCCGCCCACTCTTTTAATGTCTATAATGGCTTACATAGAGAGACTAGATAAAGTTGACGATGAAAAAAAACGCATTTATGGTAAGAAGAAATATTCATTTCTTAACGATATGATAGTCTTTTTTAATTGGTCACTTAATTTTCTTTGATTAGATGCTATTGGAAAACCTTTTGATGATGATATTATCGCCACTACTGACGATCCTAGAATACTTCCAAATCGGCATGTATTGGATCGTAATCTAGCCAAATCATCTTTACGACGTATATATTCCAAAATCAAGGCTAACTACAGATGGTTCAAGAGAACTCAATGGGGTGAGATTAAAGGATGGGGGAGAGAGGCTACAAGTAATAGGGAGGCTTATCGTTGGAGAGGTAGAACTCCTGGTCATACCTTGACATCAGGTATTGTTTTAGTCATTGTAAATATAGGATGTAATATGTTATTTTTATTAATAGTATTTTTTGATAGGTCTCGATGATTATCCTCGTCCGTCACCACCTCATCCTGCTGAGCTTCATACTGATCTCCTTTGTTGGGTAGGGTACATGGCTAGAACACTCAAAGATATTGCTCTCAAGATAGATGAAGAAGATGATGCTGAGGATTTCGAGGATGATTATAATAACATAGTGGCAAATCTACATGGTATAAAATAAATAAAAGCATATTAAGTTGTGTACAACGATTTTTCAACTTTATTATTTTCCAATAAAATTTAGATTTGCATTGGAGCGAAACGGACCAAGCATTTTGCGATTTATCAGTCAATGAAAAAGGTAAATCATTTTTTTTTTATCTACATATTTTAATTCAATTCGGACAAAAAATTAATATAGTTTCTTCAAAAATTTAGACGAATCCGTTTTTGTATGTCATAAAGGCTATTTGTCATTATTCCCGATGTTATTAGGGTTAATTCCACACGATTCGCCCAAACTGGGTGCTATATTAGATATAATTGATGATCCGGAAGAATTATGGTCGAAGTATCCTTGAATTAAAAAAAAAGTTTAAAAATTTTCCTTAACTTTGAGAATTATACTAACGTTGTTAATCATGATTCCTTAACAAAGTTTTCATGGGTATTCTAAATTCTAGATACGGTGTGCGTTCGCTTTCTAAATCTAATGAATTTTTCAATACCGGTGAAAATTATTGGCGTGGTCCTATTTGGATTAATATCAATTATTTAGTTTTGTCGTCGATATATAAGGTATTATTCTATCTCTCAACAAAAATCATAGTTTATTAATTAATTAATTCATTGACTTTTCTATTTATATAGAATTACGCGCCTAAACCAGGTCCTTACCAATCAAAAGCTCAAAAGATATACAAGGAATTACGAAAAAATGTAATAAAAACCGTGTATCAGGTAAAATTATGATGCGTAAATTTTTCGTGCAAAAAATTTGTAGGATTTTGATTCTTAATGTGCGCATTTTTTTTAAAGGAATACGAAAGAACAGGTTATCCGTGGGAACAATATTCCGCGCTTAACGGCAAAGGACGCCGAAGGTTTGTTTATATGATCACTCAATTTTTGACATTTAAATTTAATTTTTCTTCTGTGCTGTGTTTTTAGTCATCCTTTTACTGGTTGGACGGCACTGGTGACTTTGATTATGGCGGAGAATTATTGATGAAATTAATTAATTTTAATAGATAGCATTTTTATGGTTTGAAATATTCTAACCATTAATTTTTGTTTATATCATGAGAGTTCTCGATATAAACTAAAAGTACTTACCTAAGATCGTATAAAGAAATATTGCGAGGTTTCGCTCCAGTATTTCAGATAATTCAAACTAATTGATTATTTGTATCTTAATATCAAAAACGAACCAATATTGCGTATAAAAAAATTCTTGTTTCAAAAACTATCATTACGCTGCAGAACATAATATTCAGTTGGGCTCGGATAGATGCATGGTAATAGATCTTTCTATATATAGTTGGACGTCTATATAGTTCAGATATAGTTTTTGGTTTTGGAACTATATTGAATTTCGGCGCCCAACTCTATCAAATGATGATTATTAGACATAAGAACATTATCAAAAATTGTTTAATGCTAAATGATCGACTTTGATGCTACCCTTTTGTTGGACAGCGATGACGGTTGATCATTATAGTATTTTTGAATTAACAATTTATGTTTTGTATTCGAATTAATTATAAAGGGAAAAAATAGTACTTTTTACATAGAATGTTTGAAATAATAATAAATATGCTATTTTATAGCGTTCTCCATTATGTCACGATAATTTATTTGATCTTGACGCATCAGTTTATAAATATTATATTTTTTTTCGTTAAACTTGATTTCTTTTTCATTGTTGGTTGGTCGCACTATACTGCCCGGTTGCGACATTTTTACCATAACATTCCACATTTCAAGGTTATTATTTTTATCGCTATGAGTAATAGATGCACTAGTCTTTTTTATCTTCGCAGCAGCAGCATTATCAGCACCATCTGACTCTTTTTTGGGTAAAAGAACACCATACGCTCTCGCACCACACATAGCTGCCCCTAGAACTACACTTGCCTCGATATATTTCGGTAGTAGAACTTGACATTGCGTAGCATCGGCTATAGTTTTGACAAACAATGAATTTTTGCATAACCCACCAGAGAGTAACAATGTGCTTATTTTATGCCCAGCGTTATTTAACGATTCGATAATTTCTCGTGTGCCAAAGCCAATCGATAATATTGCCGAATAATAAACAAGTGCAAACGAATCAATCGAAATATCAATCGATAGGCCTGTTATCGTGCCGCGTAATTTCGGATCTGCTATAGGACTTCTGTTCCCATGGAAATCGGGATAAACGTGCAAATCTTTAATAAGGAGTCCGGGAAACTCTACCCCTTCACGTGTTTGCATTGCGATGATATGATTATTAAGAAAACTGTAGATTGATAGGTTATGAGATTCGGCTAATGCTTTCGCTTCGTTACTGAATGGATGTGAATTGACAATCCAGTCGATGAGTTGTCCGGTGGCGGATTGACCCCCTTCAGACATCCAGTAATTGGGTATAATTACATCTCGGTATGGACCCCATATGCCATTTACGAAGATCGGTTTTGGAGATAAGACTAGATGACATGATGACGTGCCAGAAATTACTGCAAGTTTTTCTGGAAGGTCTTCAAATTTGGCTGAAATTGAAGAAATTTCATTGTCTTCATCTTTATTCTTAGCTTTTGATTTTGTAAGTTGTGCTGTTTTTAAGATGGGTAACGGAGCAGCCAAAGTTCCTATTGCACCGGCGTATGCATCGATCACAGCCGATCCAACACTAGTGCCTTCGTCTAATCCCAGTTCCTTTGCCGCTTGTTTAGACAATCCACCAACTAACTGGCCAGCTGACCATATTCTGCCACTAACGCCTGGAATACCGCCTAATCGGGAATACTTGTCTTTAACAAACTCACCCAAACCAATTGCCTCAAAAAAATCATCATACCATCCAAAATTACTTTCTTTCTCGCTACTACGATCATTATTATTTGGGTCAGGTGGCACGAAACCACATTTACATGTCAGCGAGCAAACGGATCGTGCAAATGAGCCAGTTGCACGGTATGTTAAAAAATCTATATATTTAAATATTATGTTTTAAAGTACCCAATAAAATCGTCCTCCTGAAGTATCGTTAATATTACCTGGTAGATCAAAAAAATGACCAATTTCTTCCCATCGTTCATCGGGCATATTTTCTTTAAGCCAAAGTATTTTCGGTGTTTCCATTTCCACGCCAACTTTTCCACCCACATAATTCAATATATGATGTTTGGTGGCATTAATTTTTTCAGCTTGTTTGGCTGCTCTATGGTCCGCCCACAATATGATGTTACGTTCATTCTCTTGAAAGTTTTCGTCTGGTGAAACAGACAAGGGATTTCCCGTCAAATCTAATACTACTAAAGAGCACGTCGCGTCAAAACCAATGCCTTTTATCCTTGGCCCAAATACGTTAGCTTTTTCAGTTGCTTGTTTTACAGATAGGCAAACACTCTGCCAAATATTGTCGCTTGACTGTTCATAGTAGCCTGTGCGAGAGGTCCACATACGAATCTCGTTACTTGATAACCCACATATGATTCCTTTTGAATCTACAACTGCTGCTCTAACCGACGCGGTTCCAACGTCGACACCTATAAAGTAGTCATCCATTTTTTTTTTCTTGATAGCAAATGAGACAATGGTTGTAAATATCGATCTACGATTGCATTTTCTGCTTTCAAAAAATTTCCCGATAGGCTAATAAACTTTGTAATAATTTCGAGCTTTCGGTGACAACACATTAATTATTAAATCTTTAAACAAAACCATGTCGCTTCGTCCGAAAAAAATAAATTTCGATAAACTTTTTACGGAATTCGAAAGTGATCTCGAGAAAATATATAATTTCTCAGGATTAGATCGTGTTTCTGGCATGAACATGTTCCAGTATGATGTTACAAAATTATTTTCTAGTTCAGCGAATGAATATTATCTGATGACTTTTACATTTGTCAAATTAAAGATCAGTATATGACATGTGTACAGCAACACCAAAACCATATACCGAAAAACTCTTTTGCTCGATTGCATATTTTTTGGAAGAATATACTATGCGAAAGAAGAGAGTCAGTGAAAGTTTTTTTATTGGATTTACGATGTTTTAATATTATCGATGAATTAGTTTTTTGATTCTATGCAAGTGGTAAATTAGAATATACTGGATCGTGACGACATTATCAAAGCGTACGCCGAAGAATGGAACCGCTATAGTCAAGCTAGCATTTATATAAGTCGTATCTGTGACTACCTTAATAGGATCATGTTAAAAAATAAGGATACCGGCGGTATCCCGGCATCAGAGAGGCGTAAAACGGTGGGAGATGGGAAATATAGAAGGCAGACTATACAAGCGGTTTGTAATTTTTTTTATGGCGTTTTGTCGGTTTACATCAATTAGCTTGTTGTAATTATGATGATTAACTATTATTCTTTGCAGCTAGCCTATTTAGTATGGAAAGAACGCGTCGTTGATTTCATCAAGATTCGCCTTATGTATCAAATATTTGAAATGATTAGACGAGATCGGGATGGTGAAGGTGACGTTCCCGGTGTTGTGACCGAGGCAATTCAGTCATTAGGCATAGTAACGAATTCACGATTAATTTTATATATGTAAACTTTTTAAAAGCTACCTATTAGTTTCCCTAATTGTCTTCACTTGTTATATTAGTCGAGTTAAACTCACTTACAGATCACCCTTTACGTTTATACATTGAAGAATTTGAGATACCCTATTTGAAACATACTAAGCAATACTATGAGCGTGAAGCGATTATCACAATTTCTAGTGCCACAATATCAGAATATATGGAAAAAGTATGTGGGTAGATAAAAAAAGGTATTCTAATTCTTCCAATTATGAAAAATAAAATAATCCCATTTTTTTTTACATGCTAAAACAGGCATGTCAAAGATTAAAGCAAGAAACAGCGCGAAATAGCAAATACTGCCATGTTTCATCTCATGACACTGTAGGTTACGTTCTGGTCTTTTTTATCTTTACTTGAATTGTATCTATTAATTGACTTTACATGGAATAATATAAAACATAGATGATAAAAGAATGCGAAAAACAATACGTGGCTGTACATCAATCAAGAATTCATAATGAATTTGAGGCTATGATATCAAATGAACGTTACAACGGTAATTTTTACTGTTCAAACTATACATGTTTAGAGCATGTATGTAAATCAAATTTATCTTTATGATTGTCTGTGATAGATTGTTCTATGGCTTATTATCTCTTATCTCGTATTACGGATGGCGTCAATCCGCTACTTGAAACTTTTGAGCGATACATTACCCAAATTGGCAAAGACTTGATATCCAGGAAACTTAGTAATCAACTAGTAACAACTAAAAACGAATTAGAGTCGAGTCAAAAGGAAGAAAGAAAAAAACCAAATAAAATTGATGCTATTAATGATTTAATTCAGCAACTTACTACTTTGAAAATCGAAAATAAAATTGATGATTTAGATAATTTAGTTCAAAAATTTAATGCTCTGAAAATCGAAGGTGGTAACAAAGGCTTAATATCCAAGAAGCTTAGTCAATTAATAACAACTAAAAAAGAATTAGAGTTAAGTCAAAAGGAAGAGAGAAGAAAACAAGATGAAATTAATGACTTGACTCCAGGAATTACTACCGTGGAAATCGATGTTGACGACAAAGACTCTGAAACAAAGAAGTCTGACGAAATCAATGGCTTCACTCAAAAGTTTGCTACTTTGAAAATCGAAGACGACAACAAAGATTCAGAAATAAGAAAACAAAAAGATAAAACCGATGGGTTGAAAAAATCCTACGAGAAACTAATTGATGATTTAATTCAACAACTGAAGATCGAAGACGGTAACAAAGACTCAGAAACAAGAAAACAGAAAGAAAAAATTGATGAATTGAAAAAATCCCAAGAGGATAGGATGGGTACCGGAACATTGAAGGTTTTACTTAAATTTTTCTAAAAATTATCTTTTGCTCAAAAGTCTAATATTATTTTGTTGATATGATAAATTAATACTATACACAGGATCCACGAGATTACGTTGAACCACTGATGAGTCTCCATTCCAAATACATGAATGTGTGTCAAAAAGTATTCTCAAGTGATCCGGCATTTATTGCTGCTGTGGATAAAGCATTCCGTAGAATCGAAAATGATCCGTCGATGAATACAGCAGCGCCCGAAGTGCTTGCTCGTTATTGTGACGTGCTTTTGAAGAAAAATCAAAAGAGTGGCATAAGCGAGCAAGATATCGAGGATAAAATGAATAACATGGTGGGTCTAGCTATTCATTTTTATTTTGATTTAATCCTTAATTGTGTTAATTAATTTGAATTGCATATTTTCAGATTATCCTCTTTAAATATATAGACGATAAGGATGTGTACCAAAAGTTTTACTCGAGGTTACTTGCAAAGCGTCTTATCTATGGCAGTTCCGTGTCAGACGAAGCAGAGGCAAATATGATATCGAGACTTAAGGTTTGTTATTCGTTCTTCGAGCTGTTCATTTGGCTTTTGCATCTAATTACATTTGCATATTTTGTAGACTATTTGCGGTGTCGAATATACAAGTAAATTACAACGAATGTTTACAGATATAACTGTGAGCGCAGATATAAATAGTAGCTTTAGCGAATATTTAAAGGCAAAACCCTTAAATCTGGGAGGTCAGCATTGGATAGAATATTCTCGTTTATTATCAGGAACCAAAAAGTTATTAAATTTCTTTTGTTGCTTCTATTTATTCAGTCGATTTTACCATATTGGTGTTGACAGCTGGTGCGTGGCCATTGACACAAGTATCAACTACTGATTTCCAATTACCCTTAGAGGTAAAGTTCATCAGCCCTTTTTTACGTGATATTTCTGATGTTTTAATGTTTGCGCTTGTTTTTTGTGCATTCAGCTGGAAAAGAGTGTCTCATATTTCGAGTCATTTTATAATGAGCATCACAGCGGCAGAAAATTAACATGGTTATGGCACTTATCAAAAGGTAATTAACTAAATTATCAAAAAATCGAGTGTCTCTAATTATTGATACTGATTAAACACGACTTTTTAGCTGATGTCAAATTAGGATATCTTGACAAACGTTACGAATTTTCAGTATCACTCTACCAACTTGGTGTTCTATTATTATTTAATGCTGTTGACATGTTGACATTCAAAGAAATTAGTGAACACACACGCCTAAATGAACAGGAACTAAAAAGGGTCCTGAAGGTACAGATAAACTGCTGTAGGTACCAAAGTCGTCGCTAGCTCTTATCTTAACCTTTCCTCTATGTAACACACATGATTTTGTAGCCGTTGATTGACTTAGCCGCACTTATAATAACACCGACCGGCTCACTTAAAGAGTCAACCGAGATCAAATTGAACATGGAATTCTCAAAGTAAATAATATTTATTTTTGTTAGATTTCAGATTCTGAATTTACTAAAGTCTGAAACTTTTCTATCTAAATTGAATAAAGTAAACGCACAAAGATCAAAATTAGCTCGTCACTTCAATCAGATTCCCCGCAAGAAAATGATGCAACACGGCGAGCTGTAGATGAGGATCGAAAATTATATCTTCAGGTTAGAGAAAATAATAAATATATTTATTTATTGTTAATTGATAATCAATCATAATTATGCTTAATTTTGAAATTTAGGCATCCATTGTGCGTGTAATGAAATCACGACAAATGTTGGTACACAACAGACTTGTACAAGAAGTAATCGATCAAGCAAAGTCTCGGTTTACACCAAGCGTTCCAATGATTAAAAAGTGCATTGAACAATTGTTGGATAAACAGTATATTAAGCGAAGTGTTGAGAATAGGGATAAATATGTGTATATAGCTTAAGTGAAAGTATTACTAATATATATATAAAATTCTAGCAATAACAAGCTGTTTCATTTTTTATTATTCAAACACTAATAAATGGTAATTTTATAAGTAAATAGTTTGTATTATATTTTTTTCGAAAAAGCTATAAAATAATTAATATATTAAAGAATAAATATTATAATTTATTCAAGTATTAACATCAAATCAAGTAGTAGAATTATATTACTAAACTTGTTTTATAAATTATTTTAAATAAATTAATTTATTTATATTTTTATAAACATATTTTTAATATATTTTATAAATATTTGAATTCTTTATAAGGAGAGGGCCAGAAATTACGTAATTATCACCATTATTTTCATAACCTGTCCAGATTCATCTACATAATATGATCTATCCTCATGTTTATCTATATAAGAATTAAGAATATTAGAAAATTCATAACTTGATTCATTTCATTAAGATAATAGTAAACAGCTTCAACATTGTTTATTTATAATTATTGCTATTATTGTTATTGTTATTATTATTCTGTTGCTGATACTGCTATTATTGTCAAAATTTTGATACAAGTAAGAAATTTTTATTATTATCTAATAAAATATTCAAATGAAATCTTCTGCATTAGATCTCCTAAAGTTATAAGAAGATCAGCATTATGCATTAATCTTTTTTATTACTTTATTTATTATTTTAATTTTAATTAGTATATAGTTAATCTTAATATAACAGATTACTTCATTTATATTATTTGATCTGATATATTAATAAGTTTGACTAATTAAGAGTTTTTATTATATTAAACTTACTATATAAAAAGAAAAAAATTTATTATATCAATTCTTATTTATTAAGTTGTAATAATAAAATTAAAACTCATCTAAAATAAAAAATTGATTAATACTAGTTTTTTTTTTAATTATACTTTTGATAATAATTTCTTTTTCTAATTTTATCAAATTAAAATAAAAATTCATGACAATATTCTATTTAGACTACTTGATAAATATAATAAAAATTTTAGTATTATATAAGATTATTTTGTTAATAGTTATAAATAAGATAAAATGTAATATAAATAGTTTTAATTTTATAATTTATGATTATTTTTATTATTTAAAAGTATTCAGATCTGAAGTAAAAGTACAGAATAGATAGATCATATTTATAAGAAAAGAAATAAATATGAAATATGAATAAATTAATAATAATTTATAATTAAAATATATATAGATTAAACAGAATTAATTAATTTAATTCATATCTTCAAAGAATAACTAATTATAATTTAATAATTAATAATATGATAAATAATAATATAAATAATAATATATGAAAATAAGTAAAAAAAAAAGAATTATTATAAAAAATCTAATTAAAAATATTATTTATTTAAATTAATAATATAAGTACACTTAGTAATTATCTACATAATAATATACTAAATCTAATATATTAAATATATAATGATTATCTGTATATTCAGAATGAAATTGATTTTCAAGAAAAAGTAATATTAAGCTAAAGAAAAATATAATTTAATTAAAATTATTACATATTTCTTTACTTAAAGTATAATATTGTTACCATTTTTGGTGCTTCTTGAAAAGGTTATTTCGTGGTAGGTTAATAGCTTTATATATAATATTTGCCTAGGATAATATATAATAAAAATATTATGAATTACGGGTGGGAGAGACTAATATAATCATAAATATAATGTAATAGGTATTAGAATATGATTATAACG
>CAJVPS010000131.1:0-35116 GCA_910591765.1 Ambispora leptoticha | reverse complement strand
AAAATTATTATAGTATTACTAACTAATACTATTTAATATACATGTTATAATTTAAAATACTATTTATAAGTGGATTACGTCGAAGTACATTGAAAGATGTTAAAGAATGTTGAAAAATATCAGAGTACATGAAAAGACATTAAAAGACATGAAAAGACATGAGAAAATGTTGAAAGACATGGAAAGACGTGAAAGGACATGAGAGAATGTCAAAGAACATCAAAGGACGTGGAAAGACATTTGAGATCATCATCCAAATGTAACTGTTCCACTAAAATTAAAAATAGTCTTCCACTATACTATTCTACTATGTACATAAATATCGTAATACAAAATAATAAAAATGCAAATCCTAACTAAAAATAAAATAATATCCAAATATAGAAATGTGATAATAAATATAATAACACAGGATAATTATATGACGTAAAAATATAAGGATAATTATAAAATGTAAAAATTATGAGAAAATATGATTTTGCATAATCACGAAAAGATTAAGGAATTAGGGATTTTTATGCTACTATGGTAACAGTATTCTTCTTTATAATAACTAACATATTCATTTACAAAAAATCATCAAGCTAGAAGAATATCTCAATAATTATATAAATAATATATATTCTATATTAATAAATTCTTTTATAATAATATAAAATATTTCATATATCTTATTATTAGATAATAATATAAATAGATAATAAGTATTCATATATATTAAGAATTATCATCTTAAATTATAGGGATCTTAACACTTCTAAAAAAAATAAAAGATCTTTATTTTCTTATTTAATTTTATTATATTGATATTATAATTTTAATAAAAATCAAACTTCAATTATATATAACTAAATATTATTTCATATCTAAGTATGCAATAATAATTATTTATTTGACATAAATATTAGAATTCTTTTCCATAATAATTGATATATCTATCTGCAAAAAATTATCAAACTAAAAGAATATTTATTTTATGCTTATCTTTAAATAGTTAGTAAATCTTGATATTATATATTTACAGTAAATTTTAAACAAGAACATAAAATCAAGTATAAACTAATATATTATATTAATAATATAGTATTATATAAAAAATATCTTATAATTGAAAAAGACTTCAATAAATATTACTTTCAGTTATTAAATTATAATTTATCTTCTTTTATTTAAAAAACTATATGATAGGTTTTATCTCATATTGTAACTAATTACTTATTCATATAGTACACTAAATGTGATGTAATAGATATGATGCAGTATATGATACAGTCATAGCACATGACATAGTAATTACTAATTACTATTAAATCAGATGAATAAGTAATTTTATTAATTAATCTTATTTATAATTAATTCTATTTTTAATTTATATTATTATTCATATTTAGCCTTATTTAAATATTAATTTAGCCATATATGTCACACCTAATTTATAGTTTTATTAAATTAATAATTTTCTAATTAATTATTATTAATTTTCTTTTATTTCTTACTTTAACTTTGAATAACTTAATGTTTTGTTAATTTTAAATCCTTTATTATTATGTATTTAATATTCTTTATAATTAATTGACTTATAACCAAAATGAAAAACAAACCTTGCAAAGAAACGAACATTAATCAACTGATAAATCAAATAGAAAATAATACAACATACTTACAAGTAATCACCAGATCAGACATAATGACATTATACAGCTACTGTCTAAAAGACTCATGTATAAATATGCTTTGCGACCATGCAAAAATATTAGTATAACCCAAGATAAAGATCATTATTATCAAAGATAACATAAGAGCAAAAAAAAATACACTTGCATTTATGATCACAAGATATATGCAAGAAAAAAGATATTATGTAATCAATGTAGATAAACCTATTGAATAATAGGAAATATTTAAACTATTCGTACAAAATCCAGAAAAATAGTGCTTCACCTTCCAAATAGAAGTAGCAAAATCAAGAATCAAACAACTTAATGATGCCATTAAACAAGAACCAAACTATGTAATACTATCATAAACACATCTAATAGGATAAATATTCTGGCAAATACTAAAAGATCAATATCAAAGACCAGAAATAAAAATAATCATACTAAAGGAACTATACAATAACAAAATAAATGATTATCTATAAGAAGTAATGGTAATATATCTTGAACCACCAATCAAAGAAATTATCAGACAAGTACAAATATGAGATAAAAAGGAAGAAAGACAATTATCTGACTCATACTTACAATAAATACATCTACAATATTCCAAATCTATACACGACATATATTCAAAATAATAAATTATTACTATAACAACTAACACCAGTAAAGAGTTAATATTCAAAAAAACTAATATATGATGGAACTATTAGAATCAATATCACAAAATATAGAAACAAATAAAAATGATACATCATATGTCAGATACCATGTGTACCAATTTTTATTAGAAAAATAATGTAGACCAATGCTTCAAAACATTAGAAAAATACTTAGAGAAAAAGTTACATACAGACAAGAATAATACATCTACTACATTAACATTATAAAACCATTACAAAATATAGTAGAAATCATACCAATCTTAGAAAAAAAACTATCAATAATAATATGACCAGGTACAACAACAACAATAGAATAATGACTTTGGAACATAGCACAGAAACTATCAGAACCAGAACATTATGACCATAAACCAACCAAATCAGAAAAATCTGACAATAAACCAGAAAAGAATAAGAAAGAAACTAGTGAATGAATTGCTATAATTAAACGAATACTTGATCTAGAAATAAGTACTAAATAAATAAATAAATAAAGACTCGATAACATCATAAAAAGAACTGAAGAGATATGAGCAAAACTTCAGAACATTATAAAAAATCAACACAAATATACAATTTCCAAACTAGTAAACCAACTTATCGAATAAAAGAAATAATGATAACCCCTGAAAAACTAACTAAAGAAGTAGAAGATGATCTAACTATTGATAAAATGATAGATAATCTAGTAGCAAAAAGAAACAAAGCAGAAGCAAGAGGAATATGACTATTACAAACAATCAATAGACTGAGATGAGAAAACAGATAAAAACTATTAGACAAGTTACCAGTATTTTACGATAATACACTGATACATAAAACAGACAGACTAACTATCAGACTAGTATCACTATATAATGAACCAAGAATAGATAATGAAGAAAATATAATAATGTACCTACCAGTAATAACAGAAGGACCATTACTAATAAACATGAATAGTATAATATTATTAAATAAGAAAAATATGGTACTAATCATAATATTTAACTTAATCTCTGAAGCAAACGAATACCTTCAAGAAGTATTATTGACACTAGTAATATCTGACTAATAAATGAATGAAATAGACACCTTAATACAAAATTGACAAGATATTAAAGAATTAAATAAATAACTAAGAGATAAAAATAATGAACTAGAAAAACTTATCAATAAAATTACAATAGAAAAAGACAACTTAATAACAGAAAATAACTAATTAAAGCAAGAAAATATACAACTAAAATAACAAATCAAAACTATTAAACAACAAATAAAAGATTTGTTAAAAGAAGAAAATAGATAACAACTCATCATTTAATGATGATGATACAATATGAGAATTAACCAAATGACTCAAAGAATTACAACAAGAAAATCAAAAGCTATAAGCAGACAATAACAGACTACAACTAGAAAACCTATAACAAAAAGGAGAAATGGAATTAAAACAAGAAGAAAATGAAAAGTTACAAAAAGAAAATCAGAAATAAAAAGAAATAATATACAATATCAAAAAATATCTGATTATGATAGGATGAGAAATGGAAATAATACTAAAATTGAAACCATCACCACAACTAAATGAATAACAAAATTTAACAATCATAAAAGTAATCATCAGAAGACTATGGAATGAAATAAGAAAAGAACATCTACATTATAAAATGATAATATGACATTTAAAAGGAGAATTTATTGATACAATAAATAAACATAAGAATGAGTTATAATAATATTGATAAAAAAATCATAATACAAGAAGATCAATCAGAAATCTCATCAAAATTATCAGAAAAATCAAGTATGATACAAGAATTTGAAGACCAATAGAAAGAATGGTGAGAAAATATAATACAACTAAATGAAAATGACCAATCAGATACAATATAGTAACAAATAAAATTAGAAGAAGAAATACTTGAGAAATGGGAAGAAGTAAAAGACCTAATAGAATAACAAGAAGAAACTATAAAAGAACAAGACTGGAATATCTAAAATCAAGAAAATAAAATTGATCAATTAAACTAACTATTACTAAATAATAATGATAACCCAATGGCAGACAGAGAACGATGTGCAAGAGTATTAGAAATGGAAGTAAACTTCTAAAGACAAGTTAACCAATACAATGAAGTAATCATACAAATGTATATCATATCAGAATTTGATAAAAAACCAGAAAACATATAAAAATAGATTAATACTATGAATAAACTCTTCAAAGTCAATAAGATATTATGGTCTAAAGAAGATAAAAGTGATACTCAACAAATAGGAAATCAAGCAAATGTATCAGCATCACAGGAAATGGCAGAATCATATAATCACCTCTGAGATGGAAAACGCATTATACCAGCAGTAATCAACTAGAGAGTAATATAAATAACATCTTATGTAGAAATAGATGAAATTAACCTTGGGACATGACAAAATAACAGAGGATTCAATAATAGATATTGCTTATGAAGTGCAAATCTGATAAATAAAATTATATTATGATTCATCAGACAAGCAGTCATCTGATAGAAAAATCTTGAAACAAAACCATGAACATGATTACCATATCAATATGTAACTGATAACCTGCCAACTAATACAAATCTTGTAATATTCAATATAGAAGCATCAAAAAAACTCCAATAATCAATTCAAGAAAAATTCCAGACAGAACTCTATTTAGAAAATAATCAAATATTATATGAAACAGGACTATACTTCAAAGAATCAACATATAGAAGTATATGAGAATTTAATATTAATTACGATAATATTTGCCACGAAGCTAACATATTGACATTGATAAAACAAGTAAATACACTCATTATCTTAACAGAATGTCAAGTAATATACGATTTGAATACGAAAAATAAATTAATGATATATTTGTAAGAACAGGAGCAAAACCACCACTTAAAGGAGAAACCAATTTCATATAATCATTCTGCACAACATATTTTAATAATATCATTGTAAGATACTGATCACAACAATCAATATTTAATAGATATAACAGATCGATTAGAGGAAGACAATTTACAAATGAAATAACTGAATAAACAGACCTATATGACCAATTAGAAGAAACTAATAATAATCATCAAAATCAAGAAAACAAAGTAAATAACTTACAAATAAGAGATTTACAGGATAAGGAATTGGATACCCAGATAACAAATCATTTCACCTATGAAGTTGATATCAGAATAATTCATAAAATAACAGAAGCAATTCATGAAAACAAGGAAGAACATCTTATCAGAACAAAGAAAGATATGATAGGGCACCAAGCCCATGGGAAAATAATGAATACTCATCAAACTTCAAAAGAAATAATCAAAGAAACTACCGATATAGTTCAAGATCAAGATCTCAAAGTAGAAGTAATTCACAAGAACGACCACATTACAACTCATATAAAGGAAAACTATACAAACAAGATCTAACAAAGAAAGAATACACAATCAAGAAAACAGAAAAAACAGAGATGTAACTCAAATATTTGAAGTAAAACAAGAAATTAGTAGATCAGATGATAATAATGAACAATATTATGCTAACGAATGATATCTTGATTGACTACACTCAGAAAAAGAAATTAACATTATAACAGAATTACTAATAACTGGCACAATAACTGCATTAATAAACATCATACAACTACTACTATTCAAAATAGGAAAAGATTGAACAAGAAATCAGATCAAATGATTAATATTACCAATAATACAATAATTCTTTAAAGACAAATTAAAGGAATACATACTTAATTATATAGTAAATATAATAATATATCAGATAGAACAAAATATTGACAAAATACTTGACCACCCAACAATAAATAAGATAGCTGCAAGGATCGTAAACACTATTATCAATGGACTAGGAACTACTATATTTGAACAAAACAAGAAATAACATAGTTTTAACTGAATTAAAACTCAGTTTAAACTTGATAACAAAGATACTAACATCAAAAGAATATATAATCCAATCAGTTATAAAAAGGCTGACTCAAGAATTCTCAAAAGACTCATCAGAGCAATAACTGATTCAACAAAATACATTGACAATAACAAAAAAACAAATCAAAGCCAATGACAAAATACTTCATCACGTAAATAAAATAATATGACTTAATAAACAACACAATCTATACAAAAATATACAAATTTATATCAATGGATCTATTAAAGCATGCAAACTTGGACCAAACTATTCAATCTATAAAATATGTCAAATATTAGCAATAACTACCAAAACTATGCAATCAATAATATGACAAACATCTTACTCAAAACTAGTATCTCAGAAAATCATGACAGCAAAAACATATTAATCATAGCCAGACAAATACCATTATCACTAATATCCAAACTAATAAATACAAGACCATACTATTATTTTGACAAGACTGATACTGATAGAAAAAGAATCATATTTGAAAACCAATCAAAAAACTGATTCATACGATGTGGATGTGACAAGACCAAAGTAATAAAAAATGCTGACATACTTAAATAACGAACTGGAAAAAATCTATACTCAACACATTGTTGTAACTGTCAAAGATCATACCTAATGACCAATATGCATCAAGAATTTGCAGGACACTTTTATTGCAAATTTGACAGATAATGTAAAGAAAAATACTACAACAAAATAAAATCTTAAATATCCTTAATAATCGATTTATCAGATAATGAATCGATAAAATTAGACAGGATAATCAGATGCAAAACATCATGGAAATCTAATAAATCATCCAACACTAACAAATCTGATAAATAAAAAGACTAATATAACTGGTCACAATCTTTATTAGTACAAGACAAAACAACTAATATAACTATACCATGAGATAATGAATGGAAAAACAATAAAAAATACGAATAATACAATAAATACTGATCACTTAAAATAGTATAACATACAGTCAGACACTTTTATGACAATCCTAACTATCAAGAACAAACATACAACAGAAAAAATCACAATCAAATAATGCAAGCAGAAATAGGATGCACATTATTAATGAAGATAATAATGAGCCCAGGAAGATAAAGAATATCAGATACTCAAAGATAATGACATCAACAGAAAATATAAGTACGCTCGACAAGAAAAAGAACTCATACAATATACTAATCATAAACAAGCTGAAATCAATAACATACTTTGAACTCAGATAAAACAAGATCAATGAAATATGGAAATCATATAATGGAAAATCATCAAATGACTCACTGACCATATGTTATCACTGCTATAAACTATACAAAATAACAGATTTAATCACTATCGAAAATCAACTTTACTACAGTAAATATAAGGACCAACTCACAGCTGATAAATACATTTCCTTTAAGAAAACAACAACAAATGACAAAGAAAATAAATTAAATGAACTATGAAAAATAACCCAGAATTAGAAAGATTTACTTCGAACTATTATCAATAATTTCATTACCCTAGAAAAAATATATGAAGACAAAAAACAAAAATGGATTAAACAATACAACAAATATTGACAAGAAAAGAAAATAACAATTATAATAATGCAACAATTAGTTGAACAAATAATGGAACTAAAACTTATGTTATAACTACTGTCAAAAAGAAAAGACCAGTTATCAGGATCAATATCCGCAACTTTAGAAACTGATTCAGATTGAACCAAGATTTCTGATTGACCAATAACGTAATTATCATTATTTAAAATAACATTCATCAGACCAATACCTGATGAATTCAAAGAACCATGACCATTAGATAAAGACTTAACATCAATAAACTGAAGATCATAACTAAATGACTCAATGATTGACTACTGAGAATTAACCAAAGCCTTCAAATAAGCGATCTGATCACAAAGATCCAAAATTAGCTCATCATGACTAATACAATGTGAATACGTTGAACCAGTAGGATGATCATTATGGTTACAAGAAATAGGAATCATATTATTATCACTAGCAACAGGATAATAATTTTGAATATTACGAGTATTCGAAGCCATTAGAATCAACTAGGAAATAGAAATAAGAAAAGCCTAATCAGCAACAAAATAATCTCAAAAATATATAAAAAGAAAGCCTCTCTGCTCTCAAGAAACAACAAAAACATGACCTGGAAAATAATAAAATAACAAAAAAATAATAATAATAACACCTGAACTATTAATCATAATCTTAATCCAACCATTAATTACCTTTATAATATTATCCTTATGATTTTATCTCTTATCATCTTATGACTTACCCATATTTATACTTATTAGAAATTAATACCCTTCAATACTCATAATGAAATAATGCAAATTAGAAGTTTCCATTAAAATCAATGGAATTACAACAATCATATTACTCGATATAGGAGCTAATATGACAGTAATTAGCAGATAATTCGCAAATCAAATACAAGTGAAACCACAAATAAATGATCATTCAAGCTATAGTATAGCAGCATCAGGACAACCAATGAAGAACCTCAGGAAAATCAGAAAAATATGAGTCAGAATTGGACAAGAACGATATCTCTTGAAATTATATGAAATACCAATAATAGATTAATTATACAAATCCATTATAATTGGGAAAAATGATATCGCAGAACAAGAATTTATTATTAATCTAAAGAAAGAACTAATATAAAAAGAAGTAAATGGAACCTATCAAAAGATTATCAGCATATAATCAATAACTACAACATCAAAAATAGGAGTAACTCATAATTAAAATGAAAGAAATAATTACACACAAGACTTTAGACAGATATTTCTATCAAAATCTGACAAATACAAAAAAGGATGGATATACTATGAATAGTTACCAGTAGAAAATAGATCTAATAACTATGTACACTTATCAACAAACTTAATAATAGCATATGGATAGATGAAAAGAATACTAAAAGAAATAAAATGGGCAAAATATTCACACACTAAAGGAGTAATCATATATTATGGAAGCAAAACAAGAAAAAAAAACAATAACAGAATTCCAATCACACCACAAGAATTCAAAAATAGATGAGAATATATAAGAAATAATACTAACATACCCATCTATGTAAAAAATAGCTCATCAACAAAGTGCTATGGAGCAATCTGGAATGAACTATTCAAAATAATAAAGTACCCGAACTGCTATGCAGTATTAGATACAGAACACTGATATGCTGCAGAAAATACATGGGAAGAATTTAAGAAAATAATATGTGAAGAAGACAAAATATGACTGTATCACCTTAATGATATATCAAAACAAGTTATACATAGAAACGGAAAAGATTGACATGAATTACTTGAAAAAGGAAAGTTATCCAAACAAATAATCAAACACATACTTAAACAATAAACAAATATAATACTAGAAACATCAAGAAGAGAACTCTGAAAATAAGAGATCACCAAACTTCAAAATTATTATAATAAAATAACAGAAATAATAGAAACAAGAAATAAAAAAGAAGAAGAACAAATGAATTACCTTCAAGAAACTTGGAAAGCACTACAAGAACAATTAGCAGAGATACAAGATGCATACTATCATTACAAAAATAAATTACAAAGAAACATATAAGAATTTGTCAAAAAATGTGAAGAATATGGAAGACGTGTATTCACTGATCTTCTTAGAACAGAAACTAAAATCTATGTGATAGAAAGAAATGCAAAAACAGTAGAACTGCCACAAGATATTAAAACTCTCAAAGAATAGAATAGCCTATTACAAAGAAAGATACTTGATGATAAAGAAAGAATTTGATATTATCAAAAAAGACTTAATGACTCAGATAACAAATTCCTATTAGAAGCAATATTATCACGAATAATGGAATAGAAAAACAAACTAGAACAAGCTACTATTGACTTAAACTTTCATAAAGAATTATATGACAGAGCAAAATCATATTATTGGAAATTCAAAACAGAAGAAAAGACACGTACAAAAGAAAAAGAAGAACAAAATAAACAGAAATAAATAGAACTAGAAGAAAAAGATAAGCTCAAACAAGAAAATGAAGAATTATGATATCAATTAGAACAATAAAAATAACACTCACCATCATTACCAATCATATTCGACTACTTTTTAGATGAAGAATACATCAAAAGACTCACACAAGAAAATACAAGACATAATGCTTTCATGAGAACACATCAATCTAAAAGAAAAACATAAAAAAAATCAATCTAGATCATGTTCCACATCACGATCATCAAACTCTCAATCAAGATCCAGATCATATTCAACATCACACTCATTAAGCAGAAGCAGGATAACCAAATCCAAGAAAAATACATAATCTAGTACAAGCTCTAGACAGGGAAGAGAATAACGCTCACTTAATAAAAGAAGTAATCAAATATCTAGATCCCAATCAAGATCATGATCAAGATAACTAGATCATGATAAAAACTAAACTAAGAGAAATGCACAATCTAGTATAAGCTCTAGACAAGAAAGAGAACTATAATGATCAAGATCACAAGAAGAATACTACTCATACAAACAAGATTGGTATCAGACTCAAGAAATAAAGAAAGAAAATTAAGAATCAGACCAATTAGAATTATTTGAAATAATAGATCAAATCGACTTAAAACAAAAAATCATAAAAGAAATAGAGATAGAAATTAAAAAAGAAAACATATACGAATAATAAATTAACATTATCAATAGATCACAATCATCATCTAGAGACCCTTTAGCTATAACACCAATAGCAGGACCATCATGAGGAAGGATGATACAAAGGACATCATCACGATCATGATCTAATTCAAGAATAAATTACTCAATAAGATCAAGTATACCTGAACCCTCCAGAATTATAGAAGACAGAATATTATCGTAAATATTAATACAGAAAGGACTAATAATAGTACAAACATCATAGCTTTATTACAACTCTAATACCAATATATACTGGATCTATACTGTAATCATTAATAATCAACAAATCCAAGTAGGAATAGAACCACATTCTGATAAAAACTACATACCATCATGAATAGCAAGAAGACTTAATATTCAAAAGAAATAAGCAGACAAACAGTTCAATCATCTTAGATATAGAATGATAGCAATCTATAATACAGAAGAACCAGTAGAATTAGAATTTGAAAACTTCACTATAGAATTAAATGACTTAAAAATAATATCAGATGAATACGATGATTAGACAAATGAACCTAATGATTGGCAAAGAGAATATTACATTATAATCAGATCAGAAATGATACAAGAAATTGATTTAAAATACCCAACATGAAACACAATTTCAGTAGCAAATCCAGCATATATACCAGCACAAGGACAATGACACCTAAAAGCTAACGTTTCAGAGCTATCAGACTTATCATAATAGATACCATTATCAGAAATAAGACAACATAATATTATATCAATAGAACAAGACTCTTGGAAAATAATAACTGATGAAATGGAATTAGATCTATAGATCATTATAACAGAAATAAAGAAAAGACCAACATATGTATTAAATATATTATATAATGATAATGGAATATACATATTACAACAAAATAAAAATGCTAAAATAATGCCAGGATTATGGCAAATCCCTGGAGGAAAAATAGACCTAAAAGATCTCAACTCTATCATTAGATATATCAGAGAAACAAAAGAAGAAATGACATTAGACACAAAACCAGAATACATAATGACAAATAAAAGATATGACAATGGATATGACATATACATAATATACGAAATAAGATAACCAAAGTTAATGATGGAAGAAGCAAAAAAGACTAAAAATAAAGAATGGATATTGATATCCCTTGATGAATATCAAATACTATCAAAATTTGGACTAATAACAGGAACGCATAATAAATATTATTCAGATATAATTTAACAAATAAAGAAATGACTGAATAATAATAATATACAAGAAATAATAAAAGAACAAGAACCTGAACAAGATAATACAAAAGAATAAACAATTAGAAAAGAGGAATGAACAAAGAAACCAATAAAAGACTTAAATAAACAATAATAGAAAGAACTACTGTAACAATTACTGATTTTAGAAAAAATATGGAAACTATTGGAATAGAATCAACAAAATTTCGGACAATATATGAGCAAAATCGGAGTAATAAAAGAAGCAAACTTCTCTATAGAAATAATAGAAGAAAAACAATCTCATTTTACACAACCATATAATTTGAATAAATAAGCAACAGATGAAATAAAGAAACAAACCCAAAAACTTTTAGAACAAGAACTTATTGAACCATCAAAATCAGCATGGCAAGCTACATGCATAATCATAAAGAAAAAAGAAGATCCAATCACAAAACAATCAGACTGGAGAATATGCCAAGACTGGAAAGAACTCAACGAAAGAATAGTCAGTATACAACACACATTTCCAAACATAAAAAAAATATTTAGAAAAATTAGATAATATAAATACTTTACAACACTAGATGTATTCTCAGGATACTATCATATTAAGATAAAAGAAAAAGATAGAGACTATTTTGCATATGCTGTAGAAGAAATGGGCCAATTTAGACCAACATGAATGTTCTTTGAAGCAAAAAATGCTCCCACATTCTTTCAGAAAATAATGGAAGAAATACTAAAACCAGTAATCTTTAAAGACTAGATACATGTATATATCAATAATATAACTATCAGAGTAAATAACAAAGAAGAAATAACTACAAGACTAAATATCATACTAGAATTACTCAGATAAAATAATGTCAAAATAAAACTATCCAAATATCAATTCATGCAGAAAGAAATAGAAATCTTAGGATGGTTAATATCACAAAATGGACAAAGAATTACATCAAAATGAATCCAAATGATCAAAGAATGGAAATAGCCAGAAGCATTATCATCATTTCTCAGAATAATCAACTACTTGGCAACACATATATCAAAATGCGTAGAACTAACAGAAAAAATATGATAATATGAAAAAAGACCAGATGATCTAACAAAAGAAAAAGAAGCCAAACAAGTATTTGATTAATTAAAGAACTCAATAACTAAAGAACCAATAATGAAACATCCAGACTTCATGAAACCAATAAAAATATACACAGACGCAAGTGAAACAGGATATTAATGCAAGACCAAGGAGTTATTGAATACTTCTCAAGAAAATTTAACACTAATGAACAAAAATGGTGGACCATGCACAAAGAAGCAAAAGTAATCAAAATGGCAATAAATAAATTTCACCACTATTTACAACCATACATCAATGGAACACTAATGATAGAACTATACTGTGATAATATGTTACTTGTAGAAATAATACAAAGAAAAAAAATATCCATATCAAACCAAATATAAAAAATATTAGTAAATATCATGGATATGAATATAAAAATCAAAAAAATAAAAGGAAAAGATAATATCATCGCAGATGTCTCAAGCAGAAAATATAATCCTAAACATCAACCCAAAACAAACCAAACAAAGAAATGAAAAATTGAAGAACCAGTTAATAATAATAATAAGAAACAAATACGAGAAAATATTAAAATAATAATAAAGAAACAAAAGAAATAGAAACTCTCAGACTGATTCATCTCAATAATTAGAATAATATCCAAATGATTAGCATCATCTATGATTAGAATAGTACCTTTATAATGTATCAATTATGTATAATAAAATAAAGTATAAATACCCATGCCTTTGACATAGCGGTCTCTAAAGAGGCATGATATATAGAAATATCTTTATGATATTATACTATTATCTGTCTTAGTTCACATTATATGTCTCAATTGATCTCTACTCTGCAACTGTGATTTCACCATTGCACTATAAAGGTCTTATCAGCCTTTGCCTTCTCTAAATTGATAATTTGGTAACTGTGAGATTTAATCAAACAGACTGCAATTTGAGTGACTTTATTACCTATTAGTATCTCTTACTTTTGCCAAAGAAGAACAATGAGTTATATAACGATATGTAGTGTTAATTTACTAATTCATTAAAATATTACTCTGCGACCCAAATGAACTGCTTAAGTAAATAAGATATTAGTTGTCGATACTAGACAAAGTAATGACTAACACAATATCCTGATAAAGAAAAGTATTACCTCTTAGTATCATAATGCAAGAATATTGATAATATTCTTCATGACGTTATTTTACAAGAATCTTAACTACCCCTCTTGTATAATATAAGACAATGATACTATATTTGAATACCTCTTGGTATTATGATTATAGGAATGATAAGTCATGGACTAAGGAAAAATCCACCATGCATAACTACCAATCATAATATTAAACCTACCTGATAACAGGATTTGGGACACAATGATACTATTCGAATGAATAAGGGAAAGAATATTCTAAAGAAAGTTTAGTCAACATAAGTCATGAATTTAGGAATTAACCCATCATGCAAAAGATTAAATGAAATTTGAAATATTCAGGTTGATAACTTACCTTATGAGTAATTATCTCAACAAATGAATTGCCTATGAACAAGTAATTCGCAAAAAGAAATATTACTCAAAAGTTCAAATCCAAATTATCATGGATATATACTTTAATTATTGGCCTAATCACAATCTTATGATAAAAGTTGAAATGGCAAGAAGCTATAATTAGATATAGTGATAACAAAAACTATCAAGTATATCCATTTTGTTATTAACACGATTATTCGTATTTTAAGAATCACAACTAAGAAATTTATCTGTGTAATAAGCCAAAAGCAGATATGTGAACTTAGGCATTTTAACTGTGAAACTCTTTGAACTGAAATGAAAAAATTGAAAACTAGGTTATTATTACCAACTGTATTAAGCCTTGATAAAATAATGATAAACCAAGACATGTGAAAAGATGCTAGAGCCATTCTAAGAACAAATCATCTTTGTAATTATTCTATAATCATGTTGTCAATTGGAAGTAAAACTTATTTGGACCTCTTAGTGTTCTATGCTTATGCTGATTATTAAACTATGCTTACGCTTTAACATTCAAAAGATCAAAACTACATTCATAATCAAAATAAGATAACAAATAAGCAATACGAAACATGTGAGTAATCATTACAAGATACTGATACAAGAAGTAATATTTTAAGAAGGAATCATGAAAAAGATTATACACTCCTAACCAAACAAATGATAACTTCATAAACCTTCTAATACCTGATATAAAAATAATGCATATTAGATAACTATGCCGAATTCATCAGGGATTATAACCTGAAAAGAGATATTACGTTGAAAGAATTTTGTAAACGCAAGAGAGGCATAGAGTAGCCCTATACCATTATACTCAAAACATAAGAAAGGCAATGGATAGCCTAGCAACTATCATTCCTTTGAAAATCTCCTTCAAGAAACCCAGATGACAAGTACTAGAAATACAGCGATAGTATCTCTAACAGTCCAGATTCACTATCCACCAACTTTAGTGAATTACTAATTCAAGGTAATTCACAGATACCATACTATCTGGCCATTACTTGATAAACGCAACAAACTATCAGTAACCCAGACTGTAACTGACTCTGACAGGATATATCAACAAGAGAATGAACAAACTGCTATCAAATAACACCCTGAAAATAAAGAACCTATAATAGCAAAGAGCTCAAAAATGGAGAGGAACAGGTCAACTCTCTAGTCTTTATATGAAACCAACACAATTCACGGGAAATAATGTCACCTGCTAGGATCTCAACATAGTAACTAAGATGGAATACAGTATGAATATTGATATCAGAGCTAAGTGGAAATCACAATACCTAAGAAAGGTAAGAATATGCAATGGGTGATGTCATCAAGGAGCGTATCAGATATGCAATATAAAATAACAACATAAAACAACATTAAAACAAGAACTTACAATTATTTTTTTGAAATTTTACTTGTTCTTGATTAAATTAAGTAAAATATTATGTTAGAAATAATTTGTAATTAGCATAGCAAGAAAAATATTATATATAGAGAGTTAAGAAATAATCAAGAAAAATAATTAAGTTTGATAGAAGTAATTACTATTGAGTTAAGAGTAGTTAATTAGTATTTTTCTTTAATAAACACACATATTTTATCTTATATTTTATCTTATTTTCTTCTTGCTCTATTGAGAGAGCATTTTGGTTAGAAGTAAATTCATGAATTAATAATAAGTATAATATAGATCTTAACTTAATATTTCATATTCAATTTCTTTTGATAAGTTTTACAAGATTTCATTTATAATTTTTTTATTTAAAACTTCTGAATTAGATGATATTAATAATATTTTAATCAAAAAATATGATCTTACTATATATATTATTTTACTATAATTATTCAATAATTATATTAGTCAAGTAAATATATTATTTAAATAGAAAAATATAACTATTACTCTTATTCTTAAACTATATAACTAGAAAAAAAATCTTAATTTTATTCAGTTTATTTTATTAATTAGTAATGCAAGAAAGATTTTTACAAATTAAATCTTTATAATTTATAATAATCTTAATATTTTCTATAACTTTAACTTATTAGTACTTTTAATATTAATACTATTATATCTATTCATATTATTAACAATCTACTTAAAAATACTTATTCTCATAAAAAAGAAATATAATATATTTTTCAAGATATAAAACATATTTATAACTATTAATTGAATTATGTTCTTTAAATTTCTTACAAAAATAAAAATATATTTTTACTATATTTAACATCTTTAGTTTGCATACTTATTAATTAATTTACAAAATATTCTTAGCTTAGTCAACTAATTCTATATAATATATAATATTGGTATTAATATATCTAAAATAGAAGTACTTAATATCAACTTAAATTTAGACTTTTTTTTATTTTTTCTTTATCTTGATTATAAATATACTTTTTTAAAGATTCTATAATTATTAGAAAGTATCAAATATTTGAATCTTTAGATAAGTAAAGATAACAAATTTTTAAAGTAATAACAGATTATTAAGCAAAATCTTTAAAATATATTTCTTATTCTTATATAAAAAAACTTAATCATCAATAAATTATCTATCTTATTAATATCATACTCTTTTTAATTATAAAATATAAATTATAATTAATTATTTTCTCTAAAATATTCTGCTTATTAATTATATATCACTATAAAAAGTTATTCAAAGCTAAAGTTAATATAGTCTAAAATATATCTGATATATTTTTCTATTATAAAAATTACTTCAATCTAACTAATCTTTAAAAGTTGCAATTATATTACAAGATTAATAAGCTTATATATCTTATTAATAATAATAATCTACTTGATCAAGTTATTTAGATCTAACTATGAGATCTATAAAAATATAGATAGCTCTTGCACTCAGTTTTATCTGCTCTAACTTTTAAATATTTTTCTTCTAACAAAAATCTCATTACAAGTATAAGATTATTTTATTAATGATTGTAAACAAGATAAAATGCAATATGAATAGTTTTAATTTTATAACTTATGATTATTTTTATTATTTAAAAGTATTCAGATCTGAGATAAAAGTACAAAACAGAGAGATTTTATTTATAAGAAAGAAATGAATACAAAATGTAAATAAATTAAATACAAATTCTAATTTAAATTACATATGGTTAAACAGAATTAATTAATCTAATTCATATCTTCAGAGAGTAACTAATCATAATTTAATAATTAATAATAATATAAATAATAATATAAATATAATAATAAAAAGAATAAATAAAATTATAAAGAAATATTAATAATAAAAGTAATTAAAAATATTAATAATCTAAATTAATAATTGTGATATATATAATGATCATCTGAGTAATAATGTGCTAAATCTAGATATATTAAATATATAATAATTATCTGTATATTCAGAGTGAATTTGATTTTCTTAAAAAAATGTAATACAAAGCTAATCTGTTATATAGATAGCACAAAATAAAGATCTAAACTAAAAGAGATCTAAAGAAAGATAATCTAATCAAAATTGTTACATACCTCCTACTTAAAATGCAATATTCTCATTATATTCAAGAGTGTGATTTTTCAAAGATATTAATCTTCTTCATAATATTTTTCAAATTATCAAGAGATTCTCAAGTTGCATTATAAAGAGAATAACTAAGCTGTTTAACAAGATATTAGAATTTGTAATAATAAATTCTTTTATCAAGAATATTTTCTACTTCATATTCTTCTTCATTATCTAAGATTATAATAGCTAGTGATAGTTGATATCTATTGAATTCATCATCAGGATTATATTTCTTTAGAAGTGATATATGAAATACCAGATATAATTTCATATTATGTGATAGTTGTAATTTATAGGTGACAGAAGATATTTTGGTAATGATCTCAAAGAGATCTATAAACTTTGATATAAGTTTTTTGGTTCTTCTTTATTTATTAACTAGAAATTTTATATTGCGAGTAAAGAGAAGAACTTTATTTCAAGATTGAATTCTTCAAATCTTCTATATTAATTTACATATTTTAACTATCTTTCTTAAGCTTCTAATAATAAATCTTTGGCAGTTTTCATCATGATGTTTTAGTATTTTATGAAATCTTGTGATACTACAATATTATTTTGTGAAAACAAGATATTGATTAGTGTGTGAGATATCTGTTCACAATCTAATTCAAAAGATATATGACTTATTAAAGTATTTTTACTATTATTATAAGTGAATTCTGCTGTAACTAGATATTCATCTCTTTTATTTTACTAATAGATAGTGTAAATTCTGAGCATCTCTTTCAAGATTCTATTTAGTCTTTTTATTTGGCTATCTGTTTGTGAGTGAAAGATTATAGACATAGCAAGTTTGATACCTAGTTATTCAAAAAGAGATTTTCAAAAGCAACTTGTGAATTTTACATCTCTATCTGATATTATAATTATGAGTAAGTTATGTAATTTAAAGATATTTTCAAAGAAAATCTTTGCAATATCAAGTGCTATTGATATGATTGTAGTTGATATAAAGTATGCTTTTTTTGATAGCTTATCTACAAAAACTACTATAGTATTATATTCAGATTTGATAGTTGAAAGTTGAACTATAAAATCCATAATGATGTATTCTCATCTGTATTCTGGGATAGCTAATGGTTGAAGTAATCCTGAGAGTTGTTAATTACTGCTTTTGTTATGCTGACATAATTCACAAATGGTGATATATTTGTGAATATTTTTATTTATCTTTGATCAATAGAACTGTTAAGAAATTGTTGCATAAGTTTTGTTAATTTCAAATATGTCCAGCTATTGGTACATCATAAAATTTAAATAATATTTTTATCTTCAAGTTTTTATCATCAGGTATGATTAAATATCTTGTATTTTACAAGTAAATTAATTCATCTTTTAATTCAAAGTTCTTTACTTTAGTTTGTTACTTTAGATTGATATTGTTGAAGTTCTTTAATACTTTATATATTTCTGCAAAATATTTATCATCTTTATATTTCTTAATCAAGACTTTTTTATTTATCAGATTGGTGATAATTATTAAAATATTTGTTAAATGTGATTGGTGTGAGAGTGTATCTGCTACTACATTATCTTTACCAAATTTATATTTGACTTCAAAATTACTGGTCTGTAAAGTCTCTAATCAGTAAGTCTGTCTCTTTGAAAGATTATGTTATGTTTTAATGTATTTCAAAGAGATATAATCTGTGATAATTGTGAATTTTTGACCTTCTAAATATGGCTTTCAGAGTCTAATAGCATGTACAATAGTAAGTAACTCTTTTTTATGAATCAGATAGTTTTGTTCAGCTGGTAAAAGTTTTCTTGATTCAAAGGCTATTGGTTGATCATTCTTGTCTTGATTCTGGCTTAACATAATATTTATGATAAAATCTGAAGCATCTGTGATGACTGTGAATAGTAATTTAGGATTAGATAATAACAAGACTGATATTGATGTAAGATATTACTTTAGTTATTCAAAAGCTTATTGCGCTGTTATAGATCATTCATACTCTTGATCTTTGTATAGGAGTACTGTGAGTGGTGAGGTAGTTACTGAAAAATCTTTTACAGATTTTCTGTAATAACTTGCAAGATCTAGAAATAAGTGAAGTTTATATTTATTAGTGCTAATCAATCTTTAATAGTGGCAATTTTTCTTTGGTCAATAGAAATACCATCTGCTGAGATGAAGTGTCTAAGATATTCTATATATTGCTGAATAATATCATACTTCTTTTACTTAATATATAATTTATGCTTGCAAAGTATTTCTAATACAGTTTAAAGATGTTGAATATGTTCTTTCTTTATTTTACTATATATTAAGATATTATTTAGGTATATAATTACAAATTTGTTAAGATAATTATGAAATATATTATTTATTAGCATTATGAAGATGACAGATATATTGATAAGTCCAAAGGATAGGACCAAAAACTTATAGTATCCATAATGAGTTCTAAATGCTATCTTGTATATGTCTTCTTCTGCAATACAAATTTAGTAATATCCTGAATATAAGTCTAGTTTGAAAAATATTTTGAGCCTATAAGTCTGTTCATCAACTTATCAATTCTGGATAATAAATAGCAATTCTTGATAATGATTTTGTTCAAAGCTCTATAGTCAATACATAATCTTAATGTATCTTTTTTCTTATGTACAAAAAGAACTAATACTCCAAAGGGTGAGATATTAGAATAAATGAAACCTTTCTGAATAAGATTAGCTAATTATTTCTTGAGCTTATCCATCTTTATGAAAGAAAGTCTATAGGTGAACATGGATGGTGGTTCAGATTCTGGGATGAGATTAATTTTATGATCAATTACTCTCTTGGATGATAGTTGATTTGGTAAGATTTTTGGAAATATATCTTGAAATCTTCTTTTAATATCTAATACTTCTGGTGAAAGCAACTTCTCTTTTGCTTTTTCTTTATTCTTAATATTATTGAGATATATAGTGAAGAGCTCTGCATCTGCAGGCAAGTTTGCAATTTATTATCTTGAGATATAAATTGAATTGTAACTGAAGTCTGACTTAACTTCATTATCAACTTGTATTTTTATGATTTTTGATCTATAGGTAAATGTTATAATATTATTTCTCTAGTCTATAATGAGGTTGGTGTGAAATAATTAAGATTTGACTAGAATTAAGTCATATCTTTGCAACTTCAAAACTTGTATATCTATTTTGTATATCCTATAAGTATCTAATTTTAATTCATCAATCTTTGTCATAATAATGATAATAATCTTTTTGTCATCTGCAAGTTTAACTGTAATTGATATAGTTTTCTACAACTTTATTTTTCTGAACAAACTTTTTATCTATAAAATTTCTTGATGTGTCATTATCTAATAATATCTATGCTAATTTGTCATTTACTTGGTTATTGAATTTTAACAAGATTCTTCTTATTTATCTTCAATATTTGTAATCTTTGTCTTTAATTTAGAATAATAATTTTTAGCAAAGTGACCTATTTTGTCATAATTGTAACATGTATCTTTGGGCTTGTTATTCTTTTGATTATTATTCTTTCTGTTGTTATAGTGACTTTCTGCCTGATCAAGTTTCATAGATATGGAACTATTATTTTGATAACTTCTATGTTAGTTCTGTGAGTAATAATTATTATTATTTCTGCTAGGTAGACCTATAGATCTGTCTTGTCTATATATTATTATATTATAATAAATGATTAACTTTCAAGCTTCTTCTAGAGTTTCTAGTATCTAATAACTAACTTTTATTTTGATGATAGATTTCTTTCTATAAAATATATGACTTAATCTAAATCACTCATATTTGTAACTTATTCAACTATATTTTTGAATTTCATACTATAATCTTGTACAAATCCAGTTTGGTAAAAAAAATGAAGTTATTTGCAAAGATGTTATTAATAGTGTGATGACTAGAAGGCTTCTCTAAGTACTATTACAAAGTTATTTCAATTCTCAAAAGATGCTGTATGATTATCAGTCTTGTATTTATTGAAATACTATTATTTTTTTGATGTGAGTTCTTAGATAGGAGCGAGTATTTAACCTAATATTACAAAAGCATGTGATAAAAGTATCCACGTGCTTATAATATTATTTGAGAGAGTCTTTCAAAGATTTATTAATAAGAGTATAATTACTATTATTTATCTAAAGATAAGTAATGATAGTATTCTTATTATAACTAGCTAGAATATAGTTTAATTCCAAGATATAATTTTAGGACAGATGTAATATTTAGTTTATTAACAAGATGAAATAATAGATCTTAATCAAGATCTATTCTATAAGAAAGATTCCTTAGAATTCTCTTAAAACTAAAATATACTAAAATGTGAATTAAGAACTAAATTCATAGAACTCAAACTAAATAACTAACTAATTAACTAATAACTATTTTATTAACTATCTAAATTCACTAGCTAAGATACATCACATCACTTTTATATATTTTAGAAGTTATACAAATGATACTTTTGTTATAATACTTATGCTAGTTTTGCTATGATCTAAATATCACTTTAGCTAGTATTATAATATTGATTTTATTATGATAGCATTATTAGTTTTGCTATGATAGTTTTGCTAACTTTGTTATAATAATTTTGCCATGATCATCATGTTTGCAAAATCTTCTAAAAATATCTACAAATAATATTCTTTAAAGCTAATATCCAATAAGATATAAAGAATTATTCATCTAATCATATTGTGATATGAAGCGACCAATAATATAATTAACTAATTTCTACTAAAAGTTCATATCACAACAATATTCTTGTTAACAAATCTTTTAAAGACTTTTTCAAATATCACTTTAAGTATGTGATCACTTTTGTCACATGCTTTTATAATATTAGATTTAATACTTATTCTTAGAATAGACTCATATCAAAAAGATAATAACTTTTTGATATTCTCTCTGTAAAAAAACAATTTCATAGGGTTATCAAATTCAACTCAGATCTAGATAAAAAATTCTTTGTGAATTAAATTGAAATTAGTAGAAAATCAAAAGTAACTAAAGAGATAATTTTACAATATATCAAGATAAATCTAATTAAAAAAATCAAAGTAGAAAGAGAAAGACTCTTCACTTAACTATTTACTAAATTATATTTTGAAGATTATACTGAATCTAATTGTCAAGTTATCTGAAAAAAATTCTATTATTTTTATCAAAAAGTAATACATGGTAAAACTCAAATTAAGACAAGAAAAATTTTTGTAACTTTGATTGAAGAAGAAACTAATTTATCAAAAAATAAATACAAATATAACTTTATAAATTGTAACAAGAGATATTTGAATTCAAAGACAAAAGAAGCAAATATTTGACAGAATTAAAACAAAGAAAGTAACAAGATATATCTGTAAAAGTATCTAATTTGAGTCAATCAAAATCAAATAAAAAATTATTAGATATCTTGTAATAGTTTAGAAAATATAATTCAGATACTCTTGAACAAATATTAGCACAATTATCACTTAATAAATACTTAGAAATACAATTAATTACTCAAGATATATCTGTTATCTCAATCTTTATTTTCTCAATATTACTAGAAGAAGAAGAGATGAACAGAGATAAGAAAAATAAAATATCATCTTCATCAATTACTGATAATAGATTTGAAGATTTGATGCATAGAATTGGAGTACTTGCTATAGCTCTAGAAAGACCAAAGAAAGCCAATTACATCAAAATTATAGAATTCTATAGTAATATTCAGGATCTAATTGGTTGACTTCAAGACTTTGAAAATGCTTATATTACTAATGGTATTAATAATAATAGAAAAATTCAGATAGTAAGAGCTTATCTGAAAGATTCAGCTACCATGTAATATGTCAATAAAAAATTACATAAATCAAAATGGCCAAGAACTTAGGATTATACTATTGATGCTAATCTAAATACAAAAAAAATTTCATTCATATATTAATTTGAGAAGTATTTTAGAAATCATAACCAATTGTATGAATGATAACAATAATTAATATAAAGAAAATAATTATCTGGTGAAAGTATAGAACAACATGCTATAACTATCAGAGAACTAATTAGAAGAATAGACCTGACTAATATCTATCCAGTGCATCTATGTGTATCTTACTTTATAGATAGACTCAGATCAGAAATTAAATTCTTTATCAATCCAACCCACTCTATAACATTAGAAGAAGTAATTAATGTAGCAACTGTCTATAATTCTAATTTTCAACAATATAATACTATATCAAATAGCTTGTCTTTCTTATTAACATCACCTGTAGATACTGAAATCAACAAGTTAACAGAACAAATTGAAAGTATTACTTTAAAATTAAAAAAAACTGATAACTACTACTTAATCTAATAGTTACTTTAATAATAGAAATAATTCTATTAGATGTAATAATTGTGAAAAATTTAATTATTTTACAAATGAATATAGAAGTAAAAGAAATAATAACTATAATAATAATAATAATTTTAATAATAATAATAATTTCAATAATAATTTTAATAATAATAACTTCAATAATAACAACTCAAGAAATAATATCACCTGTTATAATTGTGAAAGTACTGGTCATATTGCTAGTAGATGTACTAGTCCAAAGAAAAATGAAAATAATTAGAATAATAATAATAATAGAAAAAATAATAACAATAATAATAATAACAAACAGAATGCTTACTTAAATACTGAAGAGTATTTAAACTTCTAAATATATCTTTTGAAGGTGAGAATGCATTTATAACTAAAAAGTCTTAAATTGATAATGATCAGCTCAAGAAATTATTATTAGAAAATAAGAAAGAAAATTAATAAAATTAATAAGTATCTGTAAATATCATACATGTAAATGGACTTATCAATAATAAACCTTGTAAAATTATAATTAATAGTGATACTGTGAGTAATATACTCAATAATTTTTGAAAAAGATAGATTAGAAGATTCAAAGATCTAGTATAATAAATCTAATTAGTATTAATGATCAAAAAGAGAAAGTGCTTGAAAAAGTAATTGACTTACTAATTACTTTAGAAACTGAATTAATCAAGATTAAAATATTAGTAACTGTAAATGATAATTAGACTCATGCTTATAAGACAATTATAAACTGGATCAAAGGCTTATTATAATTTGAGAATCAAAAGAAACAAATTGAAATATCTATTACATATCTAGAAAAGCATCATAAAATTAAAGAAGAAAATAATTTATATAATATTAATGAAGAAATAATTAGAATGAAAAAAATAATTACATACAAGATTTTAGATAGATATTTCTATCAAAACCTAATGAAGACAAGAAAGGATGAATATACTATAAATAGCTATCAGTAAAAAATAGATCTAATAATTATATATATCTATTAATAAATCTAACAATAGCATATAGATAAATGAAAAGAATATTAAAAGAAATAAAATAGGCAGAATATTTATATACTAAAAAAGTAATAATATATTGTGAAAGCAAAACAAGAAAAGAAAATAATAATAGAGTTCCAATTATATTACAAGAATTTAATAGCAGATGGAATATATAAGAAATAATATTAACATATCTATCTATATAGAAAATAGCTCATCAATAAAGTATTATGAAGCAACTTGGAATAAATTATTCAAAATAATAAAGTACCTGAATTATTATGCAATATTAGACACAAAATACTGATATACTGCAAGAAACACATGGGAAGAATTTAAGAAAATAATATGTGAAGAAGACAAAATATGATTATATCATTTTAATGACATATCAGAACAAGTTATACACAGAAATGAAGAAGATTAATATGAATCACTTGAAAAAGGAAAGTTACTTAAACAAATAATCAAATACATACTTAAATAACAAATAGACATAATACTTACTAGAAACATCAAGAAGAGAATTTTGAAAATAAGAGATCATTAAACTTCAAAATTATTATAACAAAATAACAAAAATAATAGAAACAAGAAATAAAAAAGAAAAAGAATAAATGAATTACCTTCAAGAAACTTGAAGAATACTACAAAAATAACTAGTAGAAATATAAGATATATATTATCACTACAAAAATAAATCACAAAGAAATATACAAGAATTTATTAAAAAATATGAAGAATATGAAAGATGTATATTTGTTAATCTTCTTAAAACAGAAATCAAAATCTATATAATAGAAAGAAATGCAAAAACAGTGGAACTATTACAAGATATTAGAACTCTTAAAGAATAGAATAGCTTATTATAAAAAAAAATACTTGATGACAAAGAAAGAATCAAATACTATTAAAAAAAACTTGGAGAATCAGATAAAAACATAATAATAGGAGCAATATCATCATGAATAATAAAATGAAAAAACAAACTAGAACAAGCTATTATTAATCTAAACTTTTATAAAGATTTATATGACAGGATAAAATTATATTATTAGAAACTTAAAATAGAAGAAGAAATATGTGCAAAAGAAAAGGAAGAACAAGACAGATAAAAACAAATAGAACAAGAAGAAAAAGACAAACTCAAGCAAGAAAATGAAGAATTATGATATTGACTAGAATAACAAAAATAATACCTACCATCACAACTGATATCACTATTATCAATCATATCCAACTACTTTTCAGATAAAGAATATATTAAAAGACTAATACAAGAAAATACTAGACATAATGCTTTTATGAAACCATACCAATTCAAAAGAAAAATGCAAAAAGAAATTAATTCAGATCATGTTCACAATCATCAAACTCTTGATCAAGATCCAGATTACATTCAACATCATGTTCATCAAGCAGAAGCAGGATAACCAAATTCAAGAAAAATGCATAATCTAAAACAAGTTCTAGATAGGAAAAAAAATAATATCCACTTAACAGAAGAAGTAACTGATCATCTAGATTCCAATTAAAATCATGATCAAGATTATTAGATTATAATAAAAACTAATCTAAGAGAAATACACAATCTAGTACAAGCTCTAGACAGGAAAGAAAGTCACAACAATCAAGATCACCAGAACAATACTATCTATATAAACAAGATTAATATCAGACTCAAGAAATAAAGAAAGAAAACTAAGAATCAGATTAATCAGACTTCTTTGAAATAATAGATCAAAATGAATTAGAATAACAAATACTCAAAGAAATAGGAATAGAAATCAAAAAAGAATAATACAAATAATAAATTGATGTAATCAACAGATCACAATCATTATTAAGAGATTCTTTAGCTATAACACCAATAGCAGAACTATCATGAGAAAGAATAATATAAAGAATACCATCAAGATCACAATCTAGTTCAAGAACAAATTAATCAACAAGATCAAACATATCTGAATTCTTAAGAATTACAGAAGACAAAATATCATCACAAATATTGATACAAGAAGAACTAATAACAGCACAAATATCATAATTCTATTATAATTCCAATACCAATATATATTGGACTTATATCACAATCATTAATGATCAACAAATTCAAGTAGAAATAGAATAACACTCCAATAAAGACTATATGTCATCATGAATGACAAGATTAAATATCCAAAAAAAACAAGCAGATGAATAGTTTAACCATATTAGATACAGGATAATAACAATCTACAATATTAAAGAACCAGTAGAATTAGAATTTGAAAACTTTGCTATAGAATTAAATGACCTAAAAATAATACCAGATGAATATGATGATTAAATCAACAAATTTAATAACTAACAAAGAGAATACTATATTGTAATCAGATCAGAAATAATACAAGAAATTGACTTAAGATGCCCTACATAGAACATAATTTCAGTAGCAAATTCAGCATACATACCAGTACAAGAATAACAATACTTAAAAGCTAATGCTATAGTATTACCAGACTTATTACAACAAATACCATTATTATATAATAATAACAGAATATATATATCATATTACAATGTAATAAAAATGCTAAAGTAATGCCAGAACTAAAGATGGTGCAGCAAGTATGTGATACTTATTTATCACCTGTTGCAATATGTTACAACTCCAAAATTTTATAAGTCACAACTAGTTGCAACTAGATGATGCTTTATTTGTCACACTATATTGCAACAGTTGAGAAGCCATCTTTAGCCAGGACTATGACAAACTTCTGGAAGAAAAATAAATCCAAAAGATCCTGACTTCATTATCAGATGCATTAGAGAAATACAAGAAGAAATAATACTAGAAACAAAATCAGAATATATAATGACAGATGAAAGATACAATAATAGATATGACATATATATAACATATAAAACAAGATAACTAAAATTAACAACAAAAGAAGCAAAAAAGATCAAAAACAAAGAATGAATACTGATATCTTTTGATGAATACCAAACATTATTAAAACTTAGACTAATGACAGGAATGCATAATAAATATTATTCAGATATAATTTAATAAATAAAAGAATAATTAAATAATGATAATATATAAGAAATAATAAAAGAACAAGAACTTGAACAAGATAATATAAAAGAATGAACAATTGGAAAAGAAGAATGGATAAAGAAACTGATAAAAGATCTAAATAAGTAATAGTGAAAAGAATTATTACAACAATTATCAATCTCAAAAAAAATATGGAAACTTTTAGAACAAAATTAATAAAATTTTAGATAGCACATGAGTGAAATAGAAGTAATAAAAGAAGCAAATTTTCCTATAGAAATAATAAAAGGAAAACAATCTCACTCATATAACTTGAATAAACAAGTAACAAATGAATCAAAGAAACAAATTCAAAAATTACTAGAACAAGAAATAATTGAATCATCAAAATTAGTATGGCAAGCTACATGTATAGCCATAAAAAAGAAAAAAGATCCAATCACAAAACAATCAGACTGGAGAATATGTCAAGATTGGAAAGAACTAAATGAAAAACAGTCAGTATACAACATATATTCTTCAACATAAGAAAAATATTTAGAAAAATTGGATAATACAAATACTTTATAATAATAGATATATTTTTAGGATATTATCACATTGAGATAAAAGAAAAGAACAGAGATTACTTTGTATATGCTGTAGAAGGAATAGATCAATTCAGATTAACATGAATATTCTTTGAAGCAAAAAATGCCTCCACATTCTTCCAGAAAATAATGAAAGAAATACTAAAACTAGTAATCTTTAAAGACTGAATATATGTATATATTAATGATATAATCATCAGAGCAAATAACAAAGAAGAAATGATCACAAGACTAAATACTGTATTAAATCTACTCAAATAAAATAATATTAAAATAAAATTATCTAAATACTAATTCATGTAAAAAGAAATAAAAATCTTAGGATGACTAATATCACAAAATAAATAAAAAATTATATCAAAATGAATCTAAATGATCAAAAAATAGAAATGGCCAGAAGCATTATCATCATTTCTTGAAATAATCATCTCATGATACATATATCAAGATGTGCAGAACTAACAAAAAAAATATAATAATATGAAAAAAGACCAGATAACTCAATCATAAAAAAAAAGTTAAATAAGTATTTGATTGATTAAGAGACTTAATAACTGTGATGGATTAAAATGAAACAGGATTAAAATGAAATGGTAACCTTTTTTTATTATCACGTGAAATGTTTGATCTTGGAATTTTATTGATTAAAATTAATGGTTTTTTACATGTTATAATTTACATAATGTTAATGCAATAAAACATTAATTATGTGATTTGCATTATCAATAGTTGATTGGTGAATTGGTGATAAGCGAATGGGAACTAAATACGTAATATCAATTTGGTATCATAAATGGCAATTTTCTCATCAAGGTTTTTTGCATTTTGCTAAAGCTTTTCAGCGTGTTGGAATAGGTTAGGACTCTGGCTCTTGCCATCTGATAGTTTCGAGATTCTTGCTCCAGTCAGCCAGATTCTTGTTGCCAACCAAGATTAAGTTTACTGATATGTTTGTAGGTAAGAACTGATGCCAAAGATGAAATCTGAGTCATATAAAAGTTAGAACATTTTGTAGACAGAAGTCAATATCAACGTTATGAGCAAAGCCAATATTGGTATGTAAAAGTCTGAACAAAATCTTTAGTATACGAGATGTATGGAGTGTGTGATATATATGATATATGCGAAAGGAAATATTTTTTTGGACAAGCAAAAAACCCTTCTTTTTATAAATATCCGGTATAGCATTTTCACATGCTGGATAAACACAAAATTGTGTTCACTTACCCAAAAAAAATTTTGTCTTTTCTCACCTCCTTAAGCTTAAGCTTACCTGACTTGCTATACAAATAGATTCACGCATCCTTCTGAATTCACATACCTTTCCCAATTCAATTAGGTCTTTCCAAATTTGCATGCCCTTTCCAATTCAATTATGTCTTCAAATTTACGCACCCTTTTCAAATTCTCACCTCTTTATCAAACTGCCAAAATCATTTATTATCTTCTAATATGGTAAAACTTCCAAAGATACTGGATACACCTAAGAATTTTGATGATATTATTATCTATATTTAGTCTGGTATGCTCCCTGCCAAGTATAATGATCAAGTAAAAGTGGCAAATTTTTGAAGAAGATGCAAGAACTTTGTATATGATATCCAAACTGGTTATCTTTTCTATGTTCAATTTTCAAAGAATGAAAATTCCCCACCTATCAAGAAAAGAGTCATTTCCATTTATGATACTAAGTTAAAGGATGTTCTTTTCAAAAAGTTCCACATTGGTGGAGCACACTTTGATTATCATAAAATCTACAAAATGCTCTATGAGCAATATGTTAGTATTACGCAAGAAGTCAGAAAGTATATAAGAAATTATCCTACCTGTATCTGAAACACTAGTATCAAGGAAAAAGTAGACTTAATATCCATTATAGCTGATGATCCCCTCAAACATGTACAGATTGATTTGGTTGATCTTCTTTTCTTTGCAGAATATAATGATGGATATAGTTATATTCTTATGATGATTAATATGTTTTCGTGGTATGTTTAGGCTATTCTGCTTTATGACAAAGGAGGTGATATGATCCATCAGGAATTGGTAAAAATTTTTATGATCGTTGGTCCATCTAATAAACTTCAAGCTGACAATAGGTCAGAATTTATAACCAATGTTCTAAAGCAAACATGTGAGATATTAAAGATTTTTATTTGTTTTATGTTTATCTTTTTTGTCAATCTTATTAATATTTTTTTAGACGCAACTTATTCATGGCTGTGCATGTCACCCTCAGAGCCAGGGCAAAATTGAAAGATTCAACCAAACACTTGGCCATCATTTAACCAAAATATTATGGGATGAAGTTTCTGAAGTTCAAGAATATCAGTGGATCAACATCCTTCAAATATTTGTAATTGCCTACAACAAGACATCTCATAACATGCATGATAAATCACCCTATGAAGCCTTTTTTGGTTTCAAAATACGAGGTGTTTATAGTACTCCAGGTGAAATAGTTGTCGAAGAAAATGTCCAAGTCCAAGCTGAGAAGAACCAGAATGATCAACAAGCCCAAGCTGAGAGGGACCAATTTGAAAACTATAACTACCAAGACCAGGCTGAAAACAAAACAATCGAGAAGGATAATGGCCAAGTTATAATCAATATGCTAGATAAAACAATTACCGAAGCCATTCAAGATAACCTCCAGAGTATTATTCAAGGAAAAGATAGCTAAATTATGTATAAAGTCCACATAATGCAAGTGGAAAAAGTGTGAAAGAAGATTGCAAAAAATGATGAATAATATCAGGACAAAATGATTATTCAAGAAAGCATTTATTGAAAAAGGTTAGCCTTTGAATCAGGAGATAAAGTTGTTATTGCCAGTAATCATGATACAAATCAAAAAACAAGAAAGTGAAAGTTAGAACAAATTTGTAGTACAAGTGGAGAAGTGGTTGCTATGTGTAGTAATAATAGAACTGTAAGAGTAAGAGTAAATGGAAAAATAAAGACTTTTGCAGCAAAGAATTTAAGAAAGCTTCTGCAAAACTAAAATCAATTAGATAGGCTAGACAAACAAGGCAACACAAAATTTAAAAATTTTAAATTAAACTATATTTTGCATTTATTACATTAAAATTATTAAAGATAAAACTACTGATAATGTAAATTACATAATTAATATTTTGTAGTATTAGCATTAATATTATGTAAATTATAACATGTAAAAAACCATTAATTTTGACTAATAAAATTTCAAGATCACACATTTCACGTGACAATAAAAAAAGGTTACCATTTCATTTTAATTCTGTTTCATTTTAATCTGTCATAATAACTAAAGAATCAGTAATGAAATACCTAGACTTTATGAAATTAATGAAAATATATACAGACACAAGTGAAATAGGTGTAAGAGTAGTACTGATGCAAGATCAAGAAATTATTGAATACTTCTCAAGAAAATTCAACATCAATGAACAAAAATGATAAATCATATACTGTTATGATATGAACTTTTAGTAGAATATTAGTTAATTTTATTATTGATCACTTTATATCATGATATGATTGAATAAATAATTACTTATATCTTATTAGACATTAGCTTTAAAAAATATTATTTGTAAATATTTTTAAAAGGTTTTGTGATCATGACAAAACTATCATAACAAAACTAATAATACTATTATAACAAAACTAATATTATGATACTAGCTAAAGTAACACTTATATCATAGCAAAACTAGCATAAGTATCATAACAAAAGTATTATTTGTATAATCTCTAAAATATATAAAAGTGATATATCTTAGCTAGTAAGTTCAGTATAGTTAAGTTAGCTTAGTTAATCAGTTAGTTATTTAGTTTAGTTTGAGTTTTATAAGTTTAATTCTCAACTTGTATTTTAAGTAGATTATAGTTTTAAGAAAATTCTAAGGAATCTCTTTTGTAGAATAGATCTTGATTAAGATCTATTATTTCATCTTATTAATAAACTGAATATTATATTTGTCTTGAAATTATATTTTAGAATTGGATTACATTTTAACTAGTCACAACAAGAATATTATTATTATCTATCTTTAGATAAATAATAGTATTTATATTCTTGTTAATAAATCTTTTAAAGACTCTTTCAAATATCATTATAAATATGTAATTACTTTTATCATGTGCTTTTGTAATATTAAGTTAAATACTCATTTTTACCTCAGAACTCATATCAAAAAGATAACAACTTTTTAATATTCTCTCTGTGAAAAAACAATTCTATAAGATTATCAAATTCAAGCCAGTTTTAGATAAAGAATCCTCTGTGAATTAAATTAAAATTAGTAGAAAATCAAAGACAACTGAAAAAATAATTTTGTAACATACCAAAGTGGATCCAACCAAAGAAACCAAAGTATAAAGAGAAAGACTCTTTATCTAACTATTTATTGAATTATATTTTGAAGATTATACTAAATCTGATCAAGTTATTTGAAAAAAATTCTATTATTTTTATCAAGAAGTAATATATAATAAAATCCAAATCAAGGCAAGAAAAGACTTTGCAACTCTAATTGAAGAAGAAATTAATCTACTAACAAAAGAAATACAAATATATCTCTATAAATTACAACAAGAGATACTTGAATTCAAAGATAAAAGAAGCAAATACCTAACAGAATAAAGACAGAGAAAATAATAAGATATATCTGTAGAAGTATCTAATTCAAGTCAGTTAAAATCAAATAAAGAATTATTAAATATCTTGTAATAATTTGAAAAATATAATCCAAATACTCTTAAATAAATATTAGCATAGTCATCACTTAATAAATATTTAGAAATACAACTAACTAATTATTCAAGATATATTTGTCACTTCAATATTTATCTTCTCAATACCACTTGAAAAAGAAGAAATGAGCAAAGATAAGAAAAATGAAAATTATTTTCATCAACTACTGATAACAGATTTAAAAATTTGATATATAAAATTAAAGTACTTGCTATAGCTCTAGGAAGATCAAAGAAAGCCAATTATATCAAAATTATAGAATTTTATGATGATATTCAAGATCCAATTAGTTGGCTTCAAGACTTTGAAAATGTTTATATTGCTAATGATATTAGTAATAACAGAAAAATTCAGATAATAAAAGCTTATCTGAAAGATTCAGCTATTACATAGTATATCAATAAAAAGCTATATGAATTAGAATGACCAAGAATTTGGGATTATACTGATAATACTAATCTAAATGCAAAAGAAGTTTCATTTATATATCAATTTGAAAAGCACGTTAGAAATCATGATCAACTATATGAATGACAATAATAATTAAAATAAAGAAAATAGTATCTGATAAAAGTATAAAATAATATATTACAACTATCAAAGAATTAATTAAAAAATAAATCTGACTAATATCTATTCAAATTACTTATGTGTATTTTACTTTATAGATGAACTTAGACTGGAAATTAAATTCTTTATAAATCCAACTTGTCCTATAATATTAGAAAAAGTAATTAATATAGTAACTGCTTATGATTCTAACTTTTAACAATATAATGCTATATCAAATGGTCTATTTTTCTTGTCAATATTATTTATAGATACTGAAATTAATAAGTTAGCAAAATAAATTGAAAGTATTACTTCAAAATTAGAAAAGTTAATAACTGCTAACCAGTTTAATAGCTGCTCTAATAATAGAAATAATTCTATTAAATACAATAATTGTGAAAGATTTGATTATATCACAAATAAATATAAAAGTAAAAGAAATAATAACTATAATAATAATAATAATTTCAATAATAATAATAATTTTAATAATAATTTCAATAA
>CAJVPS010000130.1:0-35161 GCA_910591765.1 Ambispora leptoticha | reverse complement strand
TAATGTTAATTAACATTTAAAGAAACTTACTATTGTTATATTTTATAGCATTACTTACTGTTTGGTCTCAAGTGAGACATCCATCTAAAAATAAATAAATAATAATAATAATAATCATAATAATAGTAATTAGGATGCATAATTCGATCTTCCTAAAATTTAACACTAACATAAATAAAATTCTTACTTGTCCCTGCATTGTTTTGGATTTCTTGTATCAAAACGCCGGGCAAGCTCTGCCCATTGATGAGGATATTTGTCATATAGTTCACAAAGACGGGCAATTTCCTATAAATTTAAGCAAAAATGTTAATTCATCGTCATTAAAGCGGATAATTTTTAGTTCGTCTTTTTTTTTTACCTGCTCCGACCAAGCACCTTGTGTGGTACCGGTATTGGCAGTAGTTTGGTTGTTGTTGTTGTGGTTTTTCGTATGAGCCATTGTTTCGGTAGGGAAGGAGAGTGATAGAGTTGGCAAAAACACAATTAAAAACGTGGAGAGAGACTGGCGAAAAGAAAAAGGTGAATAAAAAGATCTGATTCTTTTAATTAACTGATTATTATCTTGTTAGAAAGTTCCCTTTAAGAGAATTCTTCTAAAAGGGTTTTGCCACTCTGATATCATTACTTGCAAAGAAAAAACGAAAAAAAAACGAAAAAAAATGGTTCCAACCTAACAGATATTTATACAATATATTTTTGATTAAATGAATTTTTTGTGCATCAGAATTGCATTTTTCTCTATACTATTAATATAGAGTTTTGGGTATTTGGACTTTTTATTTTTATTGTCTTTCATAAGTTGTGTACGGTTAAAGTAAACTCTCACGGTTTATTATTGGTGCGCTCTTTTTTTTTCGGTAATATATATTCTAAATAGCGCGGGTATTTTTTTCAGGAAAATATAATGAAATTTTTTTTGATCTTCTTTTCTCGCACGATTTATTCCATATTTCATTAATAAATAATCAAACAGGATTCAATGATTGATAATTCTCATTTTACATTGGCTCTATCCTTGCGCATGCATTCATGTCTCCGTAAAGAAATTTCGAATTTTTATTCCTTCCTCACAAAATCCACGAGCTGAACGTTTCTACTATTTTGATAATTTGATTGGTTCATAAATAGTGCATCTTTGTGGCTAAAATGTTTTCTAAGCACATTTTTTTTCGCGAGTCTTCATTCTTTTCTTGTGTTAAAAATATGCAGCATAATTATTTGTTAATACATACATCATCACATCATACATCACACCAACTATTACTCAAAAAATATCACGTTAAGTTTTGGCTTTGGCTAACTTATCCCTTTACCTAATTGCAGTCGGTGGGTTACAAAAATTAGCCATTTTTGTGTTGTTTAGGGGCGTTATGTTTACTGTTTACAATGTCAAAACCAATCATGTTCCTAAAAAAGAGCCCACATGTTGTCACAAGACTCCTCGAAATGGTGAATCGTTTTTCTAACGCCCAAAAAAAATTCGAATCGCACTGGTTATCGATTTCATTCTTTGTTTGCAGTTCAAGTTTTTAAACCGGATAGGATTCAATCGACATGTTTTCTATCGCGCATATTAAACATAAACGTGGGCGATGACCTTTTGAAGGCTAAGTGTACATATACAGATAGAGGAAATGTTAAACATTATATGAACTTTACTAATTTAGGAATCCTTTGAATCACCTTTAAAATTGGTACAAGTTTACAAAAATATACAAGCTACTTTAAACTAAGTGGGTGAATAAAAAAGATCCACATGCTCTCTATATATAAAAAGCGTATGTATCCAATTGCATATACAGTCCATATATTACTTTTAATCACAATGAATCGTTAGATCGTTATCAATCCCTCAAATACTGAACTTTAATTGATTTAATATAAAAAGTTTAAAGTTTTGTTTCACAATTCCCCCACATATATCGGAAGTCCATGCGTTAAAGCTCGTGCAGTGAAAAAAAATAAAATTAAAACAAACAATCTTTTATGAAAATCAAGTAAATGCGTCACAATAATGGCTCATGTCTGCATACTGCTTTAATTAAAAAAATTTTCATTTGGCATCTACTACTAAAAAAAAATATACATTATCTTTCAATCGAATTAAAATTGGACCTCGATTATTATTTACTTCATTGTATATATAAAATCCCAATTAAAGTTAAAAAAGATATATCGACATTCTTTTATTAAAAAATCATGATCTGATTTAATTTTGTCAAGTCCGGTTAATTATTAGGTCGCAAAATTTATGTGATAGGATATAATATTTATTAGATCTATAATTTCTCCATAATGTCTACATTTAGATGCATTCAAATAGTTTTAACAGTATATATTAGGAAGCAAATTTTCTTTATCACTGTGACAAAACAACATAAAATTTCGTATTTCAAATTGATATAACAATAAATGGCATTAATAGAACTGATTTTCCTGTTTTTTTTTTTTTAATTATTAATACACATAAGATAAGAACAAAGATACATAATTGGTTGAAAATATGAAACGTGTGCATAAGATAACTCACGTGGGGTCTAAAAATTGGCGTATTGGTACAATGTTCATTGAGAATGTGTTATCTAAAGTTACGAGCGTTGGCGCATGCTCTTTTGGCTGTGCTCTGATAAAGTTTAAATGATTGTTTTTACGCATTAAGTAATTACAGTTATAATGCAAGTTCGGATATATTTAAATATTTATAATCTATTTATGCGTGCCTTTAATAATCTGTAAAGCTCAGTACTTTATATTAAGTATTCATGTACAAAAAGAGATATCATTCACAAAATTATTATGATGATGAACACGTTTTAAAATTCGAAATGCAGATTGGTTAATTATTTACTGTACCCATATATGTAATATTATGCAATATAAATGTTGGCTCTGATCAATTTTAATTTACAAAAAAACCTCAATCTTGAGGAAAGTTTCTACTGGTAAATTAAAAAATTAATGTTTCAAAAGAATGCAGCTACGAATTTAATCGTGTTAAGAAAAAGAATTTGTCAAGCAATGTTTTAATTAACTTCATAAATTTAAACTTATAAATTAATTAAATTATTTTTTAGTTGATCTCAAAAATAAGTCGAAAAGTTCAATAGAACCTTAGCATAAACTCAAAAATAAATCAATTTAGAGAGAGATTATTAAATTATTGGTCAAATTAATCAAGAAAGAAATTCTCATCTTGTTAATTTCGTTGGCTCTATATCACGTTAAAGCGACTCCAACGAATTACATTAGTTCAAGGTGCGAATTTAAACGCGTTCACACTAAATGTTCGCACTAGAGTTTAAAATTTTCGAATTTATAGAGAGTGAATCATAATTCTGGCTGGAAATAAAATTTAATAATACGGTTTACAACTCAGCTTGAGAAATAGATACTGTAGTTGAATACTTACCTCATGTCTGATTCATTTAGAAATAATTTATGGCAATCTATTAATTAATCTATACATCAATTTTCTTTATCCCAAAGATAAAACATTTCAATTTTGAAAGTATTTAATATGAAAAACATATTAAAGCGAGTCCGTGTTTAAAGTCCATTTGAGATATGTTCAGTATCCTCAAAAGGTATCTCCCAGTTTGAAATTATATAGTAAAACACATAAATTTTTCCATTTTATTTTTAAAATTTTGATCTTGCATCTCAAGTCTCTCACAGATGGGAATCATTTTGTTGAAAACTAGAATTAAAATGGTATAAAAGTTAGAAATAATTACTAAAAAGAAATATGTATATGAAAATTTCCATTTTTATATGTAAAAAGCGTGGAAAATTTTATCATATACAGTCAACTCTTTATATAGCGAACTGATGGTTCTGTTAAAATAAAGGAGTTCGTTATATAAATTACTATATTTTCTATAATGCCCGCTCTTTCTATAACGAACTAATAATAAAATTTAAAAATTTTAAGTTCCGTTATATCAAGAGTTCGTTATAAAGCGTGAGAAAAAAAATTTTTACTTTACCATCAAAAAACGGTATTTTGCGTTTTAAATTGTTAGAAATATTAATTCACGAGCTTTAAAAATGATATAACATTTATGAATATGTATATTGCTTGAAAATTTTCATTTTTTATGTTTTATTATATATTGTTGAACCGACCAATACGTTTTGAGGATACTGTGCTTCAGAACACAATTATGTTTTATATTTTTTCACATTCTCGCACAGTAATATTTTTAGCTCGCATGGTATTTATTATATGAAGTTAGAAATAAATTTCTTTAAAACGCTGTTTAACTAGTGATAGAAGTGTCTTTAGAAATAGAAAATCTACTCTAAAACAAACTTCCAAAAGTTAAAGACAATTAAACGTTTGTGATATGTAAATCTCTAATCTTGCATTAATCTTTTTTTATTTTTTTTAATTGCATAAGAGAATCAAAGATTCAAAAACCAATTATATAAAAAGTAAAACTTATTTTTGACGCCGGACTAATATGAGTGATCACTGGCTTTTAACTTCGAAAAAAACATTTTTATCGTTATACACGTACATATACGTGTTTTGTTATTTCGAGCAAAACGGCCATTGAATCGGGTACTACGATAACACGTATGTAACCAACAAATAAACCCGAAACCCGCACCCAATTTGGAAATATGTAATCCATCCAATAAGAATGAACAAAATTTGTCGATCACCAATAAGAATGAAACAAAACAAAGAATGTTAAAAATGCGAATATTTCGAGAAAACTAATGTCTAAATATTTTCTTGGAATACTAATTAAAAATATCGGGAAGACAGTTTTTCCCATATAATCTTGCTTAATCCTGCTCCTAATCCTAACACCCTGACCTTATAAATCATTAACCAGACAATGTTAAATACATTTCAAATGAGGTATTGATAATCGCATATTTCCTAATTGGTACGTAGATGCATTCCTCCAAAATCAATCGGGCGGAGTTTTACACAAGCAACCTTAGATATATAAGTAAGTTAGCTGTCTTGAACTTTCCATATTTAAATTTTCTCCCATTGTCCATCGCTATAAAATTTATCCTTATCCTTTGTTTTGAATTTAATGCATATTTCTTACATACGATCTTCGAAATTTGTCAAAAAGTTCTTATAGTGAGGTTGTTCTTTTTAAGTCGTTAATAACTTGCACCAACGGTTGATGTTACTATAGGAAATAATGTGTTCTTTGTAAAGCGTGTTCTTTATAAAGAGGGACGATTTGTACAACCTTACGTCAGATTTGTCGTTAGATTAATTTTTTTATTTGAGAACTGGAGTTTATTCATCGGGTTAATTAGTCTACAGAAAGCCAAAGGGTATATTTAGAATATATATCATTGTTGGTATACTGTAAAGATATAAATAGATTGTTCGTTGAAACGGCAAAAATTCTAAATCAAGTTTCGGAAAAGTTTCATCTCTAGATCGAATTTTTATTTTCGCTTCCAAAATTGATTGAGTGTTTGAAAAGTTTGAGGGGAGACAACGAGACTTTATGCTCATATGCTTAAGGAAGAAAGAAAAAACAAATTTTTATTGTTCAAATATATTAAAATTAATGAACGGGAGTCGCACTAAAACATATAAGAGGCTCTAAACACACTTTCTGCGTGCCTTGCATAATTATTGTTGGCTGTATCTCTCGCGCCCTCAGTAACTTAATTAGAAGGTTTATCAATGATTGATATAGAAAATTAATATAAGTTAAATTTTAGATTTTACGCCTTGTGTATTAGATCTAAACAAAAACAGACGTGGCAGAAAAATAATATCGAATTAAAAAATCCAAAGACCAATAACAATTTATTAAATTCAAGAAAGTGGCCTTGAAATTTTCTTTATCGAGCAGACTAGCTGTTAAATTATAAATTTAAATACATGCTTTTCTTGCAGATATTACCAAAGACAATGCTTTATGCTAGTTGAGTTTTTATAGTTGTTTTCTTGAACCTATCGGGATGAATTTTTTAAAAATTTTTTAATTCCTACATTTTATTGGTGGGATCTTGTCAAATTAAGAATACATACATCCTTAGTTGGAAAATAATATCTTAGAATTAACGTTAAGTAAAATCGTAAATGCACTCGAAATGATTCAATGTTTTCCATATGAGGCATTTTCCGTGGCTAGTGTGTGGTACATTTTTTGCAATACATGTATAGCTTATTTGGAAGGTTAATTTTTTTTGATTAACACGTCCTATCCTATCGATAACCGATTACCCAGTTTATTTTGAAAATCGTGTCTGTAAAAAGGAAAAAAAGAACTAATTTCTCACAAGCTTTGATTGGACAATGAAAAATTAATATTGCCTACCAACAAATTATTAGCAAACAAATCCGATACAAAGAATAGTAAAAAAAATGATCGGATGAAAATATTAAATACGGTTCTTGAACTCTAACCCTGATCTAATCCTAACTTTATCAGCGGTGAGATTTTCCATTGTTCAATCAAATCTTCGGGGAAAATTAATAATTACAAAAAGTTGTAAATGGCGAATCCAAGTTAACCATACCTAGTAAAAATATTTTTTTTTTTCAATAATATTAACGTGTATTTTTGCAAATAATTTTTTGATTGATTCTTAGTTGAGTCATAAAGTGGGATTTTCCTATTCCGTTATATGCATGGCATAATGTGCACTGAAAAATTAATAATTTGACGTGATATTTCCTGTTTCCCAAATGCGTATGAGAATTTGGGTCATGAGAAAGTCGGGCGCTCCGAGTATTTTTAAGTTTTCTATCTCGTTGTTATGAATAGCATCATCATTAGCCACCTTTTGACCGAGCCACCGCCATTATTCGGGTATCCAAATTCGTAAATAATAATTTCATTGAACAATGAACTGTGTTGAACACAAAGGATCTACAAAAATGTTTGTATCAAAATATTTAAAAATCAATAATGAAGTTATATAAACTTTGAATAATACTTAAGAATAAAAAAATAGCCTGAGTATCACAAATGTCGCGAACGAACATTTTTCGAAAACAAAAAATAATTGCATATTTTATCTTTAAGTGTATGTATAAATTAACCATTCTAAGATCATGTGAGACAGATCAATAAATTCTTTTTATAAACCGCGTTGACGCATTCTTGTCTGCCGCTGCCGGTTGCTTATCAAGCATTAGTGGAATTAACGTAATTAACATACAAGTGAAAAATATTAAAAATTGATCTGATTCAAAATCTTCTATTTAAACAAGAAAAATTTCGCACTAGAAAATTTCTTGCGCTCAAAAAAAACAACTAATGTCTACCGTTCAATCTTCAGTAATTGAACAGACCGCTCCTATAAATAACGCCGCCAATTCATCCTCATTCAGGACCCCAAGTGAAGAAGATACATCTTCATTCTTTTCACATCCTTCTCTAACGCCAAGTACAAATATAATGAATGCTAAAGTCGTCCCTTCACTTGAAAATGTCAAGCCGACCTTTCCGCCTTCCATAAATCTCCAAGAATTGGTCAGAATCAAACAAAATGGTGAGGTTCCTTCTAAACCTCCAAATGCATGGATCATCTATCGTGGAGCGGCAGTTAAAGAACTTCATGCCCGAGGATATAACCTTCAAATGACACGAATTTCTCCCCTTATCTCTGAAGCATGGAAAAGCGAGCCAGAAAATGTAGTCTCATATTATAAGGATTTAGCAAAAGAAGCAAAGAGATTATATAAAGAAATGTGGCCAAAACGAAGATATAGAAATATCAAACGTCTCACCAATCAATCACAAGCATTGACTGGAACACCATATGCCATCCCTTTACGACATCAACAACAGCCACTTTCACAACAAATATCGCAAACTTCGCCAACGTCACAGGACTCCTCAGAATTTGTGACGAATGATTGGTTCTCTGAAACAGAATGGTTAGTCGCAGAAAATAGTTTGTCTTCTTCCCTATTATTGAGTCCAATAGACTCAAGTGTGGATGCATTTTTCAACGCTACGACTGGAAGTCAAAATTACACTACCGGAATCGATAGTGATTCCGAGCTTAGGAATATTTTTACAGATAAAACTATTGAAAGTAACGATCTCACGCCATCCACCGATCATCTCAAAATTTCAAGCCAGATCACGACGCAAATTCCTCAAGAACGTTGGCGTCCATCAAATAGGTTACAATACCATCGAGCGATGCAAAACTGGCATAAATATTTGCAACATAATCCTTATCGTACAATCGCAGACGCAAAAAAAGTCCTTTTGTTTAACTTTCACGTTGTTTAAAAATCGCTTTAAATCAAAAGAGAGACTTTTCTTGAGCCGGTTAAATTTTATTCATTTTTTCTACTATTGTCTTATATGTTTACTTATCATATCTTCTGCCAAAGGCAAAAAATTATACAAATATCAAATTCAACGATTCTGTCTTAAATTAACATTAAATATTATAAAATTAAAAACAATTATGCTTAAAAATTTATTCTATGCTTTTAGCCAAATCTTAAACTTATTTCAATTCCATGAAATTTTATGCTGTTAAATTGTTTCTCGAAATATTTAAGGTCAAGCAAATGTAAAAAGATATTTTCTTTGTTTGAAATACATGTAACCGATTTTTGTCCTCTTAAATCTACGAATATCAAATTCAACGATTCTGTCTTAAATTAACATAAAATATTATAAAATTAAAAACAATTATGCTTAAAAATTTATTCTATGCTTTTAGCCAAAACTTAAAATTATTTCAATTCCATGAAATTTTATGCTGTTAAATTGTTTCTCGAAATATTTAAGGTCAAGCAAATGTCATTTTCTGTTTGAAATACATGTAACCAATTTTTGTCCTCTTAAATTGCGTATAAAATTTAACCTTACGAAAGATAATGTCCGAATAAAATTCGTATAATCACGTCATTAAGTTCATTTGTTTATTAATGGTATGTTGTAACTTTTACGTTAGACCATCAAATAAATATTCTTATTCGATAAGAAGAGATAATGAGAATAAAGTATAATATTATTATCCAAATATTTGCTGCCGTACGGAGTTTGAAGTCACTGGTTTCGTGAGTTGGGTCACAAATGATTTTGGGAAAGTTGGAATTATAAAGTTTCGTTGTGGATGTAACAGGAACACGAATAACGAAAATAACCGTGGAAATTAATAATTGGGAAACTCACCTGATCAATTGATCACCCGAAACGATTTCACAAACCTATATTACATCTGTTCTATAAATATATTCTCCACAAATAGCACGGTGTCACATTTGTGATTAATTTATCGAACACTAATACATAATAGAGTATGAAGACTCATTGCAAATTAATTAGGTGAACAAAAATATACATTTTACAATTTTTGGTATTTTAAACGGATGAATCCATAAAGAGAATTTTTCAACAATTTTTAATTCGTATTATAACTTTTTATTGTCAATTTCCAAATCAGGAAAATATTTGAATTAGAAAATTAATTATGCATGACATATGGATAAAGTTTAATATTATGCAAGTTGGAAAGTAATTTGAAATAATCAAACAGAAAAGTATTTTTAATTATTCTTCTATATATAACTTTGATCGATAATTAACGGAAATACTTTCTAGGATGATAATGATTTTGTCTGTTTTTACAGCCATAATTGTCGAAATTTGTATTACTTTAGACTACTTCTTACTGATATTGGGGGATTCCAACTGTATAAATAGAGAGCATTGGATCCAAAGAAAGAAATCACTTTTGTTTTACATATAAAAACTGTTGACAAAAGAGATTCCATTATTGAAACGTCTGCAAGTTTTGCCTGTTTCGCTTTTTCTTCACGCACGAACAAAATCGGACGAAATATTTTACTGCATCAAGAAGTTAATTCAAAAATCATTTACTTGACTATCTCTCTATGATAAGGGACTTTATAGTTTCAATAGTAAAGTACATGCATATTCGTAAAAAGAACGAAATTAAACGAGAAATCAAGACAGGAGATGATTTAATTTGTATCAAATTTCATCAAAAATAATGACTGAACCGTCCAACAAACTCTTCACCGGTTGACCAACCGTTAATATCATCAGTTAATGACACCAGTTAACCGTTGATCCACCGTTACATGAAAGTACCCTAGCCACGGCGAAAAAAAGTATCGGATCATGTGATTTTTAAGTGTAAACCAATCAAATCGCAAGATCATTATGTAACGTTTATTTTTTTCGAAAAGGAGATCGAAGATCCCCTCAAGAACTTTCTTAGGCCGATTTTATACTTGTGCATGATCTACAAACTTACTTGAAAACCGCGGTTTAACTGTTTAACCGTCGGCTTCGGTTAATAATTAACCGGTTCCACCGCTACAATCCGATTTGTCTGATATTATGCAAACAAACTTGGTCCGTCGTTAGCAAACCGGCCCGGTATTTGTTATTTCTTTTAACGCTGGCCGGCATTAAAATATATGATAGGAATTTATTGTAATCTTAACGATCAAATGATTGGAGATTTGGACAAACTTAGCAACTAATTTCACTTCATAAAGATTAAAAACGCATCTTTTCCTAAGGAATTGTATAATTGTATATACATCGTATTTAAATAATTTTTATTCGAAATAATTGATCAATGACAGACACCTTTTACTTAAATTAAAAATTTTCGGCCTTTGTACTGCGGAAAAAAAATGCTCACATCGATATTTGTAGGGATAATTTCGACCCGAATTATGGAATTAATACAGAAGTGGTCAAATTTTATACATTGGCGCAGCTTTTTTTGATAAAAAGTCCAAGGAGATACCTTCTCAATGAATAAATAATACCTTAGAATCTCATTCCCAAGGAATTCGGATCTCTGTCAAATTCAATAATGTCAACGAATTCAATGTATTCTTTGGCTTTCGACAAGATCTCGCGATTAAAATGAGAATATTGAAAACGATGGGAACGCGTGCTAAAGCCAACTTTCCGCACAATAGATTTCTCTCTCGCGTAGTAAATTATCACGACCAAATGTCCACTCCCAAACACATCAGCATTACCAAATCCAATTTGTCGAATTGGTGTTTCTCGTGTCTGTAAGAAGATAGCTAACGAGTCTGCGCTGAACTCATTGAAATCGACCAAGAAATAATTCAGACTTTTGGGCAAAATCCTCGCTAATTTAGGCCAAATTTCCAGAGAGATTGGGGTTCCACCATCAAGCGATTGTCGAATTATGAGTTGTTCAAGTTGTCTCAGCCCGACCAATGCATTCAGCAGGGAATTAACAGCCGAGCCATCAATCACCACAGATAACGAGACAATATTACGACTTGTCTCGTTAATTGAATTGAATAAGCTAGCGGAACATTCTTGTCGAATTATTAATTCTTGCAAGTTTCCTTTGGTATGAGAAATAATTGGAATCAAAACTTGTCCATTCAAATGTTTCACATTAAAGTAAAGCCGTTTCAATGACATTGGCCCTCTTGCGAGCGACATCCACCATTCATATGATTCAATATCGGATTCCACATCAGCTTGACAATCTTCGAAAATAAGCGTTTCGAGCACGTTGAAATACTCCAAGTGTTCAAGATACGTTGATTCTTCTACGTAAAAATGCAATGAATCAAAGAATAATGTTTTAATATTTTTCCCTTGCTTCTCTCTCAATCCCGGCATCAGAATTTCCCCATATTGATCAAGTAGATTAATAAATTTGAAATATTGGAGCGAATTTTGTAAGCTAACAAGATCGGTTAATTTTTGAGCATTTATATTGTTGATGTTTTGAAAATCGACTTCTATCGATTCCAGATCTCGGGTCATTAATTTCATTGCGGTGAGTAGCTCCGTCACATTCGATAGATCTTTGTGTAAATAATTTCCCTGCCACCCGCAATACTTGAATTTTTTCAAGTGAGCTAGTGCTTTTGGCGCATTTGGAAACATCGTGAAATCAGGAATGTATGAAATGACTTTGGTCTTCTCAATGTGGAGATTTTCGAAGGCCGTTGAAGTACGGAAGATCAATTGAAAGAATTTCTTTGATACAGAGATGACTTTGTTCCATAAACCAGCTTCAGGCTCTCGCGTAAAAGATAACTTTAGCCATTTTTCCACGGAATTCTCTAGTTTCTCGACGTCAATTTCTTTGATGAAGGTGCTGTATTCAAAGACCGGACGCGATCTTTTTGATGCTTTTAATGGAATGCCCAGATTTACCAAGGAGATCTTTTCTTGCTCATTCAGACAATTTATGAATGAAGGAACGATTAAAATTTGTGATTCAGAAGACAAAGACCTAAATGGATAGCTCCAAAGAATTGGAACGATCTGACAGCACCATTCACGATTCCCCAGCATGCATCGAAAAAGTGTTTGTTTGTCGTCTTCAAGTTTCTTAAATATTTCATAGAGACAATCAGGCGGAAGTATCTCCTTTGGTCTCTCTTCATCGTTATTTGCCATGTTCCCTGAATCTTTTTTTGTTACTGCCCAAAAAATAAAAATGTATTATTATTATTTATTATTATTATTATTCGAGTAAAGAAAGTTTGTTGTTTGTTTTGCAGTACTGCCATTGCCTATTGGTGAAACCAAGAATCACGTGGTGAGAAGCACTTGACCTTGGTCAATAAAAGTAAATGTGCACAGACAGAATCGGAAAATCTATGCATCTAATAATAATAATCAGCACGATAAACGGTCATACAATTATACGAGTATTACTTTATCGATATCATTCTCGTTTCGTCTTTTTTGTCTTTTCGTCTTTTAGTCTTCAATCGTCTTTGTGTTTTAATCATCTTATATATTACCCTGACGATCACACGGCGGTGAAAATACTGTATGTAAATAACAAATAATACAGCTTGAATGCATCATTGATCAACTCCAAACAAAAAAATGATCATTACCCTTACGGAAATAACGATACACCGGGTGATCAGCATATACCATATATGTAATGATACGGTGTACACAGACCTAGCACGAAATTATTATGGTTGTTCACATGCATTCTCATAAGGATGTCAAGTGCACAACAACTGATCTGTAATGATTTAGGCTAGGAGAAAATGCATCAACAGGTTTTATAACGAAAAAAAAAATAACAATAACAATCATAATGATCACTTCCCTGAATGAGAATAAATGATAGTTATACGTCGGACAACTAATATATCCAATATAAATAAATACATAGAATTAATGCGCACGTACAGTGAACGCACATCGAGAAGTGAATGTCGATATGTATATATTCGTGAATTTAACCTCCTTTTTTTCCTTCCTAAATACTAAGAAAACAATACCATTCATTGTCCTTTAAAAGTGTTGCTTTTTTGCTGGTCAAATCAGTCAGTTGGTTTTTTTTTTCCCTTAACATTTAGGTTTATAAAACATCATCCGCCACACATTATTGTTGTTATTGGTAAATACTTAACATCACTGTCATCATTGTTTAAGAATTTATACTATTTTTTTTTTTTTTTTTTTTTTTTTTTTTTTTACTTACTATTCAATAATAAAATAATTGGTCGTAATAATAGCAATAATCTCAAAACCTAAACAACCGCCCCGACGACAATACACACAAAAGCCTTATTAATCAAAATATACCCTATTACGATAATATAGAATATATTTTTCCGGACGAAATTGGTAACGGTTTTAATATTCTCAACTCTTAAACACAACAATGAGAAGGTTTTTGATCATTATCTCCCTTCCATTCTTATAAATTTAGCGACGAGAGAAAGAAAATCATAGATTGACTGATTTTTTTGGCTGCTGAATAAAAATGATGACGATGAACACGATCATGGAGGAAGATGAATTTGGTATTGAGAATAAAATGAATAATAAAAGTAGTCAAAAAAAGCATTTAATTAATAATAAAAAAAACATTTCAAAAAGTAACAGCAGCAACAGCAGCAATAGCAGCAAGATTAGTGAGGAGAGTAATGGCGACAGTGATAACAGTAAAAGTAATAGTCCCGTCGAGAATTCATTATCATCAAAGAATAAGTTAATATTAAAAGATGAAGTAGATAGATATGTAGAGGAACCGTTTTCCATGATTTCACCTACAACAACAGCAAGAACATCTCCAGCACCGCAAAGTTCGCGTGCACCATCTCGTGCCAACTCAAGAACAGCTTCACGAGCTGGATCAAGAACTTCTTCATCAATGACTCCATCAAGACCATCATCACGAGCCAGTACGCTTGGGCCCAATCGAATGACGACAGCAGAATTACTTGCAAGGCCAGGTTCACCAAATGACGATGTTAAACAATTAAAAGAATTAGCACAACGTAAAAATCTGATATATATCGGAATTCCGGCGATCGTGGGTGTCCCCTCGACGCGATTAAAAGAGACAACACGCGGCGTATTTCATATTTATAATCCAACTTCAAATTCAATCTCATGGAGCCTGACACCCAAATCCCCAACCTATTATAAACGAGTGGAGTCGAAATCGAATACGTTAGGACAAAAAATTAATGATAACGTGTTCACAGTGATGAAGCAACATGGATTTCTAAAATCTGGTCAATCGGAACGAGTTTATATAAATTTCACTCCATCGGCCGTTGGAATTTACACTCAGAGTTTTGCATTGGGTGAATCAGAAACAACCGATATTGGGGAAGGTGAAACGGTGGAATTACAAATCGAAGGAAATGGATGGCCAGCTGCAAGCCAACGTAAAGACTCGGCAAAAAAAGAAGTCAAGTTTGAAGTATCCGAAAAAGAAATACGCATCCCAATGACAAGGATCGGAAAGCAACGAACCTTAGGAATTAAAATTGAGAATCCAACAAAAGAAACAATACGAATTAAATGTAAATGTGAGGTCATGGGAGCAACCTTACTTGGCCCGCCTGTTCTATCAATCCCGCTGTCGAGTTTAATCATTAAACCAGGTGCAACAATCACGCTGCCAATCTGTTTTCATCCACGGAAAAGAGGAGTTATCAAGGGATTAGTCACGCTGAGTTCGCCCTTGAGTAAAACCGAAGTAAAAGTTGATGTAATAGCGCAGGCTGTTAGTGCGAATTATCGAGATGGTGCTGGAATTGGGTCAATTGGTTCTGGTAATGAATTAACGAGACCAATGTCATCGATGAGCGGATATTCAGTCGTACCAAGTGAAGGTGGCGGTGGTAGCGTTGATAGTGAAGAAAGTGGTCTTAGGGGTGAAGCTATTGTTGATGCAATGATGAAAACGATACAAGAATCATTGGAGGAAGTCGAGAACGGTAACAATAATAATATCTCAGAACAATCAGAATCAAGTAGCTTAGTTGGTGATGATGTTGAAAAAATAGAGGATGAAGAGAAATCGGGAGAAAGTAATAATGATCCAAACTCTGAATTGGCAGAGAATACAGCGATTGACGCTACAACAACTTCAGGCGCGTCAACTACTAATGTCCCAGAAGATGTTGTTGAGTACAATGCCGACGACATTTCATCAAATGGTTCATCTGATACTACTAGAGTGGAAGAATCTATGAATTCACCATAGAATATATAGTATTTACATTACTCGTCACACACACGCGCACACACCCACACCCACATATACAGAGAGAGAGAGAGAGAGAATATTTTATTGTTTCTTTCCTTTTCATTATTTATTTTTTTTGTAAATTTTTGTGTTTTTATTTATCCTTACTGTGCTTATATTAAAAATAACTTTAGGATTAGATTTTATTATATTTGTTAATAACACATTACTATTAGTGTTCATGAAAAATTCATTATCCGAAAAATTATTCGATTAAAAATATATTATGAATTATTCCTACTCAATTACGTTCAAATTCATTATCATGTTATATGACTGATTCTTTCTTGTACTTTAGTGTAAATATGTTCATACAAAGATATAAGAATTAGGATTATTGATGATTCATTATGATATGGATATTTTTACTTTAATAAATTATGAAAAATGATTCTTGTCCGAAATAAACGAGTTTCATTGTATGATTCAAAATCAAGATAAAAGGATCAACCCCATTGAGCGGCGCGTGAAAAATCATAACCCAAAAGTGGGGGCAATCTCAAAGAAGGAGGCAAATCTTTTGGCAATCCAGGTGGAAGTTTGTATCGGGTAATTGGAAGTTGAGATTGTTGATTACGCACAGCGAATGGCTGTTGCTGACGTTGCGTTTGACTATATTGTACTTGAGAATTCTGACTTGAGCCTCCCCCTCCTGTTCCTCCCACAAACCTCAAGAATAACGTCTTTTGTTGTTCATTCAGTAAATGTAAATTCTGAGATAGATAAATTGTAGGATCAACTTGCGAGAAATCAATTCCACTAATAACATGCGAATACCGACAACTTAAACCAAACTGACAATAACCGGTATCTTGAAATTTTCGACATGCTGGCCGTTTCGCATTCTCCAGCAGTAACTCCACGGGGTTTCGAAATAGGTCATAGTGTAATTTCACGGCAAGTTGATGTTGAGCGCCATCCAAATGCTTTTTTCGGGCACCAGCGTTGTCTGGGAAAGATCGATCACAGTAGTCGCAATAGTATTTTTTCACCATTGGTATTGATATGTTTCAGATAAAGTCAAAAGATGATCATCATAACGTAACGTGGAATTATTAATGCAACAATCTAAATTTGGGTTTTTTATCTTCACAAGCGCTCTTTTCAAATAATAATCTTTTAGCATTTTTTACTTGCGCAATTACCTTACTAATTCCTGTTCCAGGTCCAGGAATAATTTTCGTAAATTCTGTATTTCATAGATTGATATTTCATAAATGATGAAGGCCCCGAAACTAGAAATTGATAATTTTTGACGGCAATAAAAGATAGCATGTTATTTCAAGGTGAGGCTGGAAAACAATGATAAAGTTGGATCCGGGGTTAAATTTATATGGGGATTATCATTGATCTCCAAAGTTTCTGCTGAGATGTTTTATGGTCTTTTATGGGATGCCACAAGTTTGCTGATTATTTTATATTGCAAGTTTGTTTTTCGAATAATTTACTAAACTTATGATCGAGCGATAGGAAAAATCAACGATATTGATGGAATCTGAGATATTGTTGATCTGGTGGATTAATTTATATTTGTATCTTAACAAGTATAAAACAAATACAAAATACAATGCGCGGAAATGGGTATGATGCAGCAAATCTAAAGGTAACCAATTTTAACTTTAACGCTAATAACTTCAGATAGAGAGAAAATAGCTTCATTTTTCAATAGCTTTTGATAAGCTCTATAATAATAGATAGCGTTTTTCATTAGCTCATCTCTTGCACAGTTTTAAATTGATCCGTTTTCTTAACGTTAAGAAGGTTTCAAATTTGTCACTTAATTTTGGCCAGAATTAAGTCAAAATTTTAAGTACGAAGCCAAAAATATAATCATTTTTTGTGACCTCGATTAAGTGTGTTCTTTGGGGAATCAAATGCGCATACATGCACGCAGGTGCATGTATGCACAAAACAAAAATAAGGTCTTGGCTTTGTATTGTGTATTTTTTTGTCCTGAAAGTCCAGAATCATATTACACATGATTTCTGTATGAACTTTTAACAGAAATGGCTAGTATGAATGGATCCCGCTAATGCTAAATTATTTTTTCTATGATGATTTGGTACAACTTTCTAATGCAGTAATACTAGTGCTATTCTAGAGTGACAATATATTAAGGTGAAGTAACCAAAATTTGCCGTGTTTACGTCGTTTGTAGCTATCCCATTCCTTAAATGTCATCATCATCATCATATTGTTTTACTATTTTGATCAACTTTTTTATTGCGGAAAAATTATCGTTATTAAATCAGCTAACATGAATAAAAATTCCATGAATTATGATTATTATTTTATTATTATAATCTGATGATGACGACATTCTTGAAATGAATAAATGCAATAAAAAAAGGGAGAAAAATTACATAAAGGAATCAAATATTAAGGAATTTTTTATTAAATATACGCTTAACTGGCTAACAAGGTTTAAAGTGAAAAGAAAAAAAGAATGAGTCGGGATTGTTTTTGCTTGTGAATATGTGCACATATATACGAGTTCAGGTAGAAGGAAAAAGATGATATATCAAAATCAAACAAACGAGCGGTTCTCTAATAAAAATCGAAGAGGTGATGGCGTCCCATGCAATTCCTATTCATATATTCAAAGACTCAAAAAGAGAGCAAACTGACAAGTTCCCCTTAAAATTGTTATGCCGCGTCAACGTCATTATTTTTTTCGATGCACAAATCTCTAAAGATTTTCAGCCGGTCGTCGACCATAATCGGCAACTTATCAATCGCAAGTAAGCATATGTATGAAACATCCATCCAAAATATCTGACTCGAATTAATATTTACAGAACCTCACGAGTCTCTAGTTTTTTCTTATCATTGTTATTAGAAGTAGCAGCATTAGTACCTGATTTACTATTAGTCCCAGCTGTCCACTTATCATAAAAGTCCCTGCCCATTTCTGTCACACTAGCAAGTCCAAGACCCATTATCCTAGGTCCACCTACTCTTCGTTCTGATGAAGTTTCATTCCTTTTAATTTCTTCCGCCCCGCCGACAGTCTCTTTCGATACTTCATTCGCCACTTCCCGAGTTGTTTGTTTCTCTCCCTGGGAGAAATATGAAGCATATACGCTAAAGGAGTTGCCACTTAGATAACTACTCGCCGGCAATTTCTCCAGCAATGACTGTAGCGACGATGAGGATGACGAAGATGTCGATGTGATCGATGAAGGTGACAGAGGTGGTGGTGGCACTGTTTGCTGGCAAGACGCAGTTATATCGGTGGATATTGACGCCAAAGATATAGTTGATTCCGTTGGACTAGGGACAGTAGTAGGTGATGTAGGAGACGTGGGAGTAGTAGGAATTGGTGGTGACATTAAAAAAGGAATTAACTTTGCTAATGGGGCCATCGTAAAATTTCCTTCTGAATTACTGGAAACGCACTCTTTTAAGCGATTGACTGACTGATCCCGAGGAATAATAATCTTCCTAGCTACATGTAATCCTCTCCCACTTCTCTTTCCATCAGGGTTTTCTTGAACCCCGCCATTATTATTATTATTATTATTACCACCTTTATTGCCAATGTCTGTATTAAATGGCTTGTCCTGCCTAAAACCACCATCACGTGACGGAAATTGTGATTGTGTTCCATTATTTTCGCCTTGATTGAAGAAATGAGGATCATTTCCACCTTCATCATCCCCACCTTCCAGTTCTGAATCGGGGCCTGGATCATCGTTATTCTCATTTTCGTTTGGACGCATTCTCAACCATTGCATTCTTGGTCCACTACGGCTCGCTTCATTAACCTTAAATCCGAAAATTCTTGGTTCATATATAATATTCGGCGTTCTCGGTAGCAAATCAGGGTACAGCTGGAAAAGAAGATGCGGAAACGTTGTCCCGAAATAGGCACCTAAATGGGAAGACGAAAATTATTATTCAAGTGTTAATAAAATGAATTATAAAAATATACATTACCGTCAATATTATGATATCGTGAGCTTGGGGGTGTATACAGATCAAGACAATTAGGGCAAAATAATTTAACGGTCTCTACTGATGGTATATCGTTCTGACCACACGGAACTACAGGACACATTTGACAATGGTATCTTGGGCAAGTACCAAAATGAGATGACTCGTACTTTTCAACCTAAAATATAATGTAAATCAAAAACTCATACTTTTTATTAAACGAATTTAAGTATAATTAATGCGGAAACTTCACTTTACCATCTGTTGCAATCCCTGACGTGTTATAATATAGCGTTGATGTATAAGTCCATAAAGTAGTTCAGCTGAACTCTCAACAATCGATACGTCCGGGACTTTCGGCGTCTCTTCTTCTTAGGACGAAATAAGATCAAATTAAGAATAGCGTTAGTTTGAGTATTAACGCATATTTTAACGCATATATATTTGATAGATTCGCGCATGGTATCTTTTTTGAGAAATCGATGATAAAAATAGGAAGAAAAAAAGATAGGAAGGTTGAAGAATAAATAATATCTTCTTTGTACACACACGCTCGCACACAAATACACACTCTTGATAATCCCAAAATCTTAACGAACCTATTCGTCCTCTTCCCCTTCCCTGCCTCATTTTATGAGCTTTTTAAATAGTAATCCACAGAAATAATTATCCAGCGAAGGAAAGACCAAACCAAAAAAAAAAGATACCTGTACTGGCTAGAAAAATCAACTAGACCAATAAAACGTATACATCAAGCCATTCTTACCGGGTTCTACATCCAATATCATTTCCAAAGCCTCTTTGTAAAATGGTACCATCGAATTGAGGCCTGTTAAGTTGAAATCATCTTCGATGAAATCTTCGGCAACCTCTGCAAAATAATCGTGCCCTGTGAGAGAGCAAAACCACGATATCCATGTAAGCGACTCGGTTCCGGAATCATTGGAAGAATCGGTATCTGGACAGGAAAACGGACAAATAACAAAATGCATTCGTAGGGTTGCTGTTAGATCAGCTTGTCTGAATCTAGGAACTACTAAGTAATAGTTTCTTTTCAGGGTATTTGACGCGAATAACGCTTGTCTTTACCATAATATCTTGAAGTCGAAAAGGCATTTGGTTCTTGCATGTTTATTTCTTCTTCCTCTTCTTCCTCCTCCTCCTCCTCCTCTTCTTGTGAAATTGGATCCTTACTTGGGTCGTTTGTAGCAGTAGCCTGACTTGTAGTCGAGTTCCACATTATTGAAAAACAAAAAGAATTTTTGACGATATTTAAGATAAACCTTGTGTCCGGGAATTCAAATCAAGATATACTTCCATGATCACATGAAATTTCGATTCAGCTTTAATTTAAGATAACTCCGATGTTGCATTTAAAGTAACCATTTCTGATTGAATCATTTTACAATACCAAATAATCAAGAATAATCATAATTGATAATAAATATAATGATATGCAAGAGGGTCGATTTTACAATATTCCATTACTATAATATTGAAAAGTATCGTACAATCGAGTAAACACATTACAACAACTACTCATTATTAGCCGTTCAACAAATTCTTCGAATTGTGGCTCAGTGAGCGATAATTGAAACCTATTTTTTAATTGCGTGACTGTGTCTTCGCCATATGCAAAACAAGGTAATTTTGAGTCTATTTGTGGCAAATTAAATCGAAACATTCGTTAAAAATCATAATTTTGGCATTAAGAGAAAATCTTTCAAATGTATGTGCTTAACATTGAACATAATACCTTTTTGCATCATCGCCACTAAGAGCACTATGTTATCAGCATATTTTCTTAGAGCAATAAACGCCTGTTTCATTAGCGTTTTGAATTCGTTAAATTTCTCGCTTGTCACTCCTCCCAAAATGTCCAAGTATTCTTGCGATAATTTGAATGGGGCTAATTCAAAACCGACAGATCCAGGAGAATTCGATAACATAAAACCAAAATCTATATCTATTGTGACAAGAAGAGGTTAGTTTGTACTATGTTGCATTTTATATTGAATATAATCCTTACGTATCAAATGTCCCTCTGTATCTAATAAGACGTTGCCATTGTGACTAATAAATTATCAAAAATTAGTGATAAGACAGCAGAAATAGAGAATGTAAAAAGAAAGCGCGTTTACCGATCTTTCACTTGTAAAATATATGACACAAGTGAATAAGCAGCAAGACTGCGCATAAAGTTATCTTGTGCTCGAAGAAAAGCCTCAGATGAAACATCACCAAATGTCTTTTTTGGTTAGAAATAAATTATATATGAAAGGATATATTGTTAATAGAGGCGAAAACCTTTGATATAATGGGTAACTTGCAGGAGTATTGGAGTTGACGAGTATACCTTTACAAAGTAATCGAATAATGTAAACATAAACCCTTTCTCATTTAATCTCTTGGCGTAAGCATCTTTTTTAATAGAATGTATTGAGATTGAATTTGTAATCGTTTCAATTAAACCAGAATTATCTGATGTAACTAAAACTCGGTAACTGGATAAAGATAAAGAATAACGATTAATCAACATGATGAAATTTCACAGAATAGAAGCACGCAGTCGGCACGTTACTTACTATTTTACCCAAACATTGATTCCTTCATCCTGCCATATTCTTTGCATCTCTTTGATCAATTGACAAGCAAGCTGTTCTTGTCGTAAGTCCGCCCCTGTTTTAACAATAACGGATAATAGTCGCCAATTTGGATAATGGCCATAAGGCGAGGCTTTGCGTATCCGTTGCTTTTTTGTTCCCCAATCTTCCCTAAATACAGCGGCTAAAAATCATGATATACTTACTATTAAGTTGAAAGTTTCATTTTACTTTATTTCATAATGCGTTTAGCCATTGGTATATTATTTCAATTATATGCCTACCACTAGGATCATCCTTATTAACAGCATTCAATACAAGCTTTTCATCTTCCAGCATTTCACCTCCGCCACCTTCGCCACCATTTCCACCTACGCCACTTATAACTCCTTCAGTGGTCATTTTTAACATTCTTTCTTCCTCTAATGTCATCATTTCCTTGATGATTTTTTGCCTTATTGCCTCTGTATCGGCCTTTGTCTTTGGCGTAGTATTCGATGCGCCAGCAGCTGTAGATGTACGCCCTTGTTGCGCAGTATTTAATTGAGCAAGCATTACAGCAGCTGTTCGCATTCTTTCGGCAAATTCATCGGCAGAGTTGGATTGCCGACGATTCATTACTTCTTTAAGGTATTCAGAGTTGGATTCAGATAAAGAGGATGTCGAAGATGTAAAGGGAGGGAGAAAAGGCTTATCCTTCTCACTATCATCATCATTTTCATTAGATGGCGCTTCAGCTTTTGTAAAATTTTGATCATAATGTTTAATTGATGATAAACTCGGAAGGTTTGAAGCTTTGTCTAATGATTCTGCCCTTTTGGACGATCTTGATGATGGTAATTTAAGATGGGCCATTGACGGAGATGACAAAGTGCTTGAAGGAGAAGAGGAGTTTTGCCTCTCTGAATCAGATAAAAATTCAGATTCTTTTTCTACCTCAGTTATTGCTTTATGGAGCAATTTATGCTCCTCTTGTTCTTGCTGTTCGATTTTCTCGAACGCTTCTTTCTCGTCTACTGATTTTCCTTTCTTTTCTTTCTTATCTAAACCAATATCCAAAAAAGTTCCCGCGTTTTCCTTGGTAGGATGATCCAAAGTCACCCCGTCATTGTTGTTATTATTATTATTATTATTATTATTATTATTATTATTATCATCATCATCATGAAGACTAGTTTCGTCTTCGGATACTAGCGATTCGGCTGTTTCACCAACAGGTTTGTCTTCATGAAGTGAACGATGTAAAGATCGACGTGTCCGTAATTTTGACATATCGAAATTCGAATCTTCCTCAAGTACCTCGACCATTAATAAATAAGGTACCTAACAACAAAATTAATCTATGTAAGAATATCGTTTACTTGAATAGAACTTAATTTCCTTGGATATAATTTTACCCTATCCGCAGAATTTAAGACCACCGCATCGCCAGGGGAAATTCTTACAACGCGGTGGTGAAATGGTTTTTCGGACGTAGCTGGGCACCAAAGAGGTATACAAACTTCTGCTGGCAAGTTATGATTGAGTAAGGTCAATTCTGCTCTTAAAGTACTTAATCTTGCTTCCCTGGGAAAAATAATCAACCTTGTCGAAATATCTTGCAATGTTAACAAGAACTGCATCTCAGAATGAAAATAATTTCCTTTAAGAAGTCGTCTTTGTCTCTCTGTACCATATTCTTCCACTTCATCAAACAAAATTTTATTTGATACTTCACGCGATGCACGAAAATGTGAGAAATCGATATCGTGTTCATCGTCTGTCGAGACATTATCTGTCGGAAAAGATGCAGACTGAGGTCGGGGTTTTGTGGTGCTGACACCGGATTTATATGAAGAAAATGTATTTCCTTGGCGTAAATCTGTTAATGAAGGAGATTTCAAAACTTCTTCAGTAACGCTACTTCGAAGATCAGGAGAAGATGATGAAAAAGAAGAACGGGACAAACTTCGAGTATTTGATTTATTGACATCAATTGAAATCGAATGTTCATTTGAAATGGTTAAGGAAGTGTTGTTATCGAAAACTTCAATCGAAGTTTTCGATTCAGATTCACTTTCTACGTAAATACTGGGTGCTTGGTCCTTTCCTAAAGTTTCCTTCTTTCCTCGTGGGGCACGAGTATCTTTAGATAAATCATTATTCTTTTTTACTGGATGAATAAGCACCTGTTCATGCACTACATTTTCATCATGCGTATTACTATCTTTAGATAAATTTTCTTTATTTTCTTCCTCCAACGATGCATCATCTTTTGTCTCAGTTAAAGAATCATGCGGAAGGGGATCATCTTTGTGCAAAACTCCTTTTAATATTTCCTCCGCTGAAAACTCAGATTGCGTTTTGGTTATTTGCATTGTACCTGTCGCAGTTTTTCTCCGCACATGTCCTCCAGGCGGACCATTAACAGATGCCCGTAGTCTTCTACCTTGCGCAATAGCAATGTGACCCGTGCTTTTCATCAGCATTGGCGTAGCAATCCCTGCAAGCATAGCGCCAATTCCCACGAGTGCTGGAAATGTATTCTCGCGTACTTTTCTTGGAGAACAGTCACGATTGGTCACGTCTTTATCTTCACTAGGATTCTTATTCTCGGAGAAAACAGTTGCTTGACATTTATTCAATACTCGTTTGCATACGGCGAACGCGGGCGAATTGGGATTCGATGACAAGTCTGACCGGTAAGCTTGCAGATACCATAATGTCTAAAAGAGATCAAAGCATTAGGGTTTTAGGCGCATTTTGAGAGGATTGATAGGTGAGATGGATGCTTGTAGTAGTAACTACTCCACAATACCAGAATTGCCATATGCGCTGATTTTTCGCAGCTCTCTAGTATAAAGCATTCCAACGCGACCGATTCAGTTGTACTACTTATGAGTAAGTGGCTTTAATGCGAAAATCGATGGAGATAAGAAAAAATCAAGGATTAGGTCAATGGATTTTTTTGTTTTGAGATGTGAAACCGAACTCAATGATGCATTCCTCTGAATTTAAAGGCACATACTATCATCGCAACTAATATAATCTTAAGTAAAACAACATAAATCTTTATTTACCAAAGTTGCGGCAAAAAGAACTCAATCTCCGACATTGGGAATTTTCTCAATTCATTGCATAAATAATGCTGAATTCCAACCGAATCAGGATATTTAAATAAATAGGCTATGGCTATCCGACTATTAAAAAAGTCACTTTGAAATAATCTTAAAAGGAGGGACATTTTTAATATATAGATATGTTGCTCAATTCAACAAAAACTAAGCTTCGCAAGCTTGTTAGAAGACACAGCATAGAAATGAAAAAGGAAGTAGTCTGATGCCCTCAAATGATGCAAAGTAAAATCTAACGAATAAGATGTAAAATATTTGTGGCACGCAATTTCTAGTGAAACAGAGCTTGGCTTCCGCGAATCTGGTCGTGGAGGTTTCTTATATAAAAAAGAGAAAACACGTAAACTCTCAAAGCCTGAAAACAGAGACGCGATCTTAAGATCGTGACAAAACGATAAAGAAGTTCCAAGGAGGATTATGATATATCATCTATCGTTGAGGGTCGATATGATTGGTTGATCTATGCTAAATGTCACAAATTTCAGGATAAAAGTTTTTTTTAAAATTTTTTTTCCATTTCACATTGGGAAAGCTTAGTTCTTGTCATAATAATGTCGGCCAAAGCTAAAACGTACGTATTAATAAGAAAAGCGTTTTAAAAACTGGGTGAACTTTACGTATAGTACTCTTGAAGATATTCTGCTTTTCTCAACGAGAAAGGGGAATATTCGAGGATATGAGAGTTGAGGACCTTGTAACGTGCATATTTGATTACAAATATAATGTCCTCTCTCTTTAAAATTAAGAAAGTCTGCACGGTCATTTTGTATTGTGCAGTTAGTCCCGGTATATATCGGGGATATGTTGGCTGTAAACGTCATTGCACACTATGACTTACTCCAATAAAATTTATCTGTCGGATGTACAAAAAAATTAAGTATTGACTAATTTGTATCATCCTGGCATTAATCTTCTTCATATCTACATGTGTTGCTGTGGACCGGGGTGTTTTGCCTTGTGTAAAAATTAAATTACAGAACTGTCGCCACCGCTGAACAAATTCTAGTACCTGAAACCCTCTTGGCAAAGAGGAAACAACAGGACAAGATCCAAGAGGAAAAGGCCAAAGCTCGGATAGAACAACGAAAGGTTTGATCATCAAATTTATCATTTACCAATGCGAGTAATTTCCAGAGAAATAATTAATAAAGTATAAACTTGGCGACTGACTACATGATGAAATTGGTTCCAAAACCAAATAAAATCTAAAGCTATTTTGGCATATGTTGATTTATCAAAATTAACCATCTTTCGGGACTGATCCAGTCGAAATTCATAGATCAATTCACATAGTATTATATGATATATTTCTTATATTTTTGTTCCAATTTGAATTTAGGCTGCCCGCCAAAAGCGTAAGGTGATATTTAAACGTGCTGAAAAATATGTCAAAGAATATCGCGCAGAAGAGCGTAACCAGATTCGTCTTCGTCGTATGGCCAAGGCCTCGGGCAACTTTTATGTACCCGCGGAACCTAAATTGGCATTTGTTATTCGTATTAAGGGGTGAGATTAAAGGATGTTTGGCGCATTTAGTCTGAATTTATGACGATACTTCTTCGCAATCTTAATTATTATCAATTATTGAATTTAGTATCAATAAAATTGCACCAAAACCACGCAAGGTTCTTCAACTTTTACGTCTTCTTCAAATCAATAATGGTGTATTTGTTCGTTTGACCAAAGCAACGAAGCAAATGCTCCAATTAGTCACCCCTTATGTCGCTTACGGTGAACCAAATTTGAAGCAAGTTCTAATTTTTATCTATTTAATCATTATATTTGGTGAATTAATTTTTTAATCAACTTCCATATTTTCCCTTAGGTCCGTCCGTGAACTCATCTACAAGCGTGGTTATGCTAAAGTCAACAAGCAACGTATTCCCATAACAGAGAATACGATCATTGAAAAAGAGCTTGGAAAATTTAGTATTATTTGTATTGAAGACTTGATTCATGAGATTTTCACTGTAGGACCCAACGTAAGTTTATAAATTTATTTGATCTTTGTTTATGGTCATTAATCCATTTAATGTGATCGCACATTTTATAATAGTTCAAGCAAGCCAACAACTTCCTTTGGCCTTTTAAACTCTCTAACCCCAACGGTGGCTGGAATACGAGGAAGTTTAGGCATTACGTGGAGGGCGGAGATTTCGGTGATCGTGAGGACAGAATTAATAAATTGATTCATAGTATGGTCTAAAACTATAACGATAACAGCCGTTAAGTTATTGGAGTGACCTCTCGATGTAATGAACCAATTAAATGTCGAAATAAACATGATGTGGCATTTGTTTACACACTCACGACGGGCAGTAAAGTCCGATTACTATATTTATTTCGCAGATCTCTCTAATTTTGTTTATTTTTATGTCATAATTCCTCAAAATAGCTCTATTGGGAATTTTCCCTAACATATTTAATGAAAACCTCACATGTATCAACTGTTTTTCCTAAACTATTATCTTTGTTAAAGTTGAATCCTTGTTTATAAAAGTACATCGGTCTATCGTCGTCTTTTTTCCTTTTTTTCCTTTATTCCTACATCGTGATTTATAAATACAACCTCACGTTCAATTGTTTCGATAAAGTCCTTTCAGTTTATTTTTGTGAAAACTTCTTACGTTAATATGGAGACTCAAAAATCCATCGATTCTAACAATATCCTCTTTGCCGATCTCTGTAAATTACTCTCAAATGTCGGCATTCTAGAAAATAACGAAAAGCGACTCAAATCCTGTTTAAAGAAACCGTCTTCATTCTCAAAACTTCGCCCAGAACGTGGTCCCGAAACATCACACAGTTCGTTATGCAAGTCAACCAAACCTAATCATTATAATCCGTATGCACGTCCAGCTACTCAACCAGCACGCCACATCATAAATAAAGATCGAGATCCAAGATTACGCAAAAAGGCCGAACAAGAACAAGATCAAATAAGAAAGCAACAAGAGCTCGCCGAACAAATGTTAGTCGAACGCAAAGTATCGTATGCTTGTTTCGAGCTTCCGAATCTTTTGCTAAAAAATCCCAAAGATTTGAGTTGGCTCGAACAACATGAAGAATTCCTGCAAAATTTACTTGCTGTCCTTCGTTCCATGAATTGGGTTTTCTATCAAGCTCGTGTTGAGTGGGCGATGAAACGTGTTAAGGAACAACGAGAGTATGTGGCGGCAGAAATTAGGTTATTTGCGGCGTTACAAGGCTAAAGTCACTCGTCATATTTATCTTTAACTAGCCATTTTTTATTAATGTAATTAGATTCTGCTTTCATGCAGCTAAACCTTTGCTATTAGAATTCGTGTAAATAGATTTAGAATAATAATGTTAAATTGAATTTTATGATTAAATGATTTAGAGAATAAAAAAGCTTTTGCCCTGTTAATATTAATAATGGGCAAAAATCGATGTACATAAATTAGAATCTAAAGGTAATAAATATAATTATTGATGCCTGGTTTTCAAGGGTATCTCGTAAATCCATTAAATATGCTAATCCCTTGTGTATGAATGTACTTTTTTGACTGAGGATTCACGGTCACGATGTGGTTCACGATGTGGATCTCGATGTGGATCTCGATGTGGATCTCGATGTGGATCTCGGTGTGAGTCACGGTGTGAGTCCCGATGCGGGTCACGATGTGAAGCTCCTCGATCTTTGTGTTTCTCTTTACGTTCCTGATCGCGTTCCCGATCGCGTTCCCGATCACGTTCTCGATCCCGTTCTCGATCCCGTTCCCCATCTCCTTCTTTATCTCCTCTTTCAGATCCTTCGCCTTTAGATTTTTCACTAAACTAATATGATATGAATATCCACACATAACTCTATCAATCCGAGTCTTCTAAAAACTCCAAGTTGATGATTAACAACATAAGAAATTGTTGATTACCTTAATATAATTGCATTTCGGTAAAACCTAAAATTTTAACGAGATCTGTGTTAAAATTGTAGTTCTCAAGAAATTTACAAGCAAAGATAAAAAGCACAACATACATCACGTAGATATTCCAAATGTCGTGCATGTACGCTAATCTAAGAATGGCAATAAGAGAAGATAATTAAGTTGACATCACCATCATACCGCTGAATAGATACTGTTTATTAAGCATACAGACAGATGGTGTCAAGTGAGAAGATACATACGTTAGCATTATTTGTATGAATTCTACGATTATGATAATCACCGTAGATTACTATATTATCAGGAATATTTTCATCAGTTTTCGTTGAACAGACAGCGCCAATGACACAATTATTTCCTAGAGACGTAGTTCCCAATATCCGTGCTGATTGTGATTAGATCATAATAAGTATAAATCTTCCAGCAAAGAATCAAATTAATTTAATTCTTGTAAAAAAGAATGGATCTTTTACCTTTAGCCTCTATTATATTTTTATTGCCAATTTTGGATCCTTCGATATCTAATTTAAACCACCAAAAGAGATGGAAAAAAATGAAACATTTTTTTTTAATCGAATTGGTAATAAATTATTAACGAAGATTGAAATCGAAACTCAACCCACATGACCCAACTTCAAACACATTTTCATCGCCAATAACCAAAGCTGACGACTGTCTGGATAAGAAAATGAATGGTCATTACCAGTAATTCAAAAATAAATAATTTCAAACCAAAATTAAGCCGAATATATTTTTACCGATTTATTATGGTCACTTTCTCCTCAATGATGTTGTTTTGACCGATGATAACAGGGCCTTGCTCGGCCAGAATTTTGCATTGTGGATGCAAAACTGTACCTAGAAAACGCTGGCCAATTTGTAATTCCTTTTTTTTTTTTTTTGATTTCATCAAGTTTTATGAGTTGACAATTATAATTAAATACCTGAACCTAGTCAATGATAAGCAAAAAGGTAAACATATTTATTATCACGAAAAGAATCTTAACAGCGTAATTTGAGGTAATCTAGGAAAATTTGCCTATAGTAATCTCTCCATCCAGGACGGTATCTGAGCATACAACAGCACGCTTGGATATTACTACTGTTCCTTTCTTGGGTCTGAATAATAATCGCAAACATCATGCATTTAGACGAATGAAGAACCAAGCAAATGAAAACGTTACTTTGAAAAACTTTACTTTGATGAACTTTTTGAAATCTTAGGCTTAACGCTCGGTTCATTTTTCGCGCCTCTCTCTTCTTGCATTCTTGTGATACCAAAGTGGGTGCGCGTTTTAGTCGTTTTTAGTTCGCACAGACCTTTGGTTCGTTTATAAGTTTTTTATTACACGTGAAATTTCTTCAAATTTTATGCAATGCTAATGACCATTACAGATAGATTCACAATTTTCTAATATATCGATATCGATATCGATATCTGTGTAAGTTATTGAATTTTAAAATTAAATTGGACTATTTCAAATCTCTGATTTAATATTGAAACAGTTGTAACATTATTATATTAAGATTATTGTGAATGTTAATGCTAATGAAGGTTATTGATAGAATTCTAGGATAAGGATAAATACAATTTATCCCTACGCATTATGGTGACGGATTAAATTTTTAGTTGTAAAAGACGAGGGGATAATAACGAATGTATCAAAAAGGAAAATCTATTTCCACAGACAAAAAAAGGAGCTCCCGAATGATTAAAAACTGTATATTCTACCCTAATAAAAGAACTAGCAATTAATCTCTTTCCTCGAAATGAAGTCTAATGATTGTAATGAAGAATGTCCCAGGAACATTATAATGTAATAAGGATCGCTAATCAGCCGCTTAGTCCCAGTAAACTAAAGTAGCATCACACCAGCAACGACCGTAAGTGCCAAAACAGCGGATCCCAAAGATGAAGATAATGTCGACCCAATAGGTACAGCTGAATTACTTGATCCTGTTGTGCCATTTGTCGAACTGCCATTTCCAGTGCTGTTATTACCGCCGTTTGAGCCATTGGTCGTGTTTGGTCCGTAGGTGGGTATTTGATTGATATTGTTTACCTTGTAATAGGCTGGTGGTTGGTCTGGTGTCCCGCATCTTTTTTAAAATTTTATGTATAAATAGGTCGTTAGTTTCATAATTTCATGCTGTGATAATGATGAATGATCAGTAGATAACGATCAATTAATTAATTACTTTGAAGTGAGATTGGCTACACAGGCGCTATTACATGCACTTTTTTGATCAGTTGGGACCTAAAAAATAAAAAAAAGGTAAATAATATTATCGTTACATTAACATGGTTAAGAAATTTAGAAGATCATCTTACCTGATCACTTTGACATGCACTTGTGCACGCCTACATGAGAAACATAATACATGTATAGGTTGAATAAAGGTCAAGTAATATGGGCACACAGTGAAATAAACTGTAGTCAAAAACAATTACTACATGTTATTCATACTACTAACCGCACCACGTCCAAGACAATCTTGGTAATTGATTGGCCACTGGTATGCTTTGTGTCACAAAAGAGAATATTGAGTTTGTTAACATGATCAAAGCATTAGATTCTCGTTCATTTATTTCATTTACCTTGATAATCCGGAACTTTGTCAGTGCATCCGCAACCCCAACCCATTGTTGTATAATTACAGAAATTCTAAAATTTTTTAATGTACGAAGAATATTGAAACAAGGAATCTTTTCATGTATATAAAAACATAGCGAAATTTACAGAAATACCAACCATGGGAGCCTATAAATTTAAAAAAAAAAGTTTAGTATTCCCTTCTTGTAGATTAAAGCGTTTCGTTTAATCATATTCTACCTTATCAAGACCACCACAATTAGTAACACAGTAGCCTTTATTTTGGTCGCAGAGATTCTGCCTATCTGCCTCGGGTTTCGAAGTGAGGGAATAATTGAAGTTGGGGAGTTGGGCTTATAAAATTAAATTGATACCATTTAGGCAAATTAATCTCGGTAGATAGTACAGTTTTAACTCATCCCATTGTCTTAAAAGTATGTTAGCTATTATTATTATTACCTTGAGCGCTCTGCGCAAGTGCCAAAAAGAATGCAGTGAAGAACGCGGATAGTGTATAAGACTTCATTTTGTAGAATATAAGTAATTAATATTCAAGCGAAAAAATATTAATCAAGCGTTAGGATGGTGCAAGATGATTAGATGTGAGATATATATTTATATCAATATTTTTTATTTTGTGAAAGGAAGGTATTTGTTTTGTTGCGAAACAACAAGGGTTTATAAAGTTTTTATCGAGGGAAGAGATAAAGTTGGTGTTCAACTTGGCAAAAACGGCCGTAAATTTCCCAAAGTTTCGATTGATGCAGTATGACAGTGTGAGTATGCATGCACATGTATAGATAATGTGAAATGTTTGATTCCTTTTTTCAACTACAGAACAATTAATTTCTTTCAAATATTTGGCAAGATGGGTTTTGCGAACCAACCAATTTGTTTTTCTTAAGGAATTTGATATTTGCGCGTATCACACATCATCAATACATCATCGAAAACTCTTTTTATCGTTATGTCAAGGATTCCATAAAAGATACAAATCTGGAATGGAAGTGTCATAAATATGCATCAATAGTTTAAAATTTGTTACACCACTCAAAAAGAAATCTCCGATACTAGTAAGTAGCAATCATGAAAAAGATGTTATTTTTTCTGCTTTTAATAATAATCAGAATGAATACTTCTGGTTTTAAAATGTCATCGTGTAAGGAGAGATATCATTGGGTTATTATGTATCCAAAGTTACGCTGCAACTAAGAGAATTGAAAGCGCACCATGGTAAATAGAATACATGAAAAAATGATGGAAAGCTACGTTTTATGTGAACTTACTTATTTTTAAAAAAAAATAAGTGTGAAATCTATTCCAAACGATCAATAAGAATAACGAGCATTTTTTTAATAAATTTTGTTCGATATTTGGATTTGCATTATAGGATGTAAACTTTTGATGTGATTTGATAGGAACTGGAACTTCTTAGAGAATGTTAAAAACGGTATTAAGACCATGCCGACTGATTTCCCTTGACTCCCCCTCATGAGAAAAAGTTTTTCGTTATATTGGCTCCTCCTCAAGAGAAAGGGTTTTCGTCGAAAAGGTTTTTCGCTATTGGCTCCTCACGAAAAGAGTTTTCGTCGTTAAAAAGAGAAAAGGTTTTTCGTTATCGAAAAACCTTTTCATAACGACGAAAACCCTTTTCGTGAAGAGCCAATAACGAAAAGGGTTCGTTATGAAGAGTAAAGGGCTTTCGTCGTTAAGAAGAGAAAAGGGTTATTGGCTCCTACCACGAAAAAGAGTTTTCGTCGTTATGAAGAGAAAAGGGCTTTCGTCGTTATTGGCTCCTCACGAAAAGGGTTTTCGTCGTTAAGATTTTTTTCTCTTCCAATAACATTGTCGGCCTACCGCGAAAGAACTCCTAAACATATAAATTATAATTTATTTTTATTTTTTGGAAATAAATAATTTTAGAAAAAGATATTTACCATTGAAAATTTTGAATTCTTGAGATACATCTCGGCACGGATTGTAAACTCTTCTCTTGGACAACATGGATAATTCTCAATTGCTGCTTCTAGTTGCTGTAGATAGCGCTGACGAGTTTGGTTAAATTGTCGGACTCCTTCACAACCGTCTCCAGGAGCTAATCTAATTAATAGAAACATCAGTATTTGCGTCATAATTATCAAGATAAAATAGCCCAGGAGTAAGCCATGGCATCAATATTTTATCATGTATCCCTATTCACCACGGGACCCAAAAGGTAAAAGCTGTGGCAGCAGCGTAACTTCAGATACATAATAATTCAGCAATATACTCACTTTATATGATGACGTTCGACACTTGCATTTCTTAAATCTTTTCTTCGCCTTATTACTTTCATTGTTATGTTGGGAAAAGAAACAGGTCAGATAATTACTAGTAACGAAGTGAACCAAATAAAAAGGGCAGCTCCTGTGATTTTTAAGGGTAAACCAATCAAATCGCGATATGAATATTAATAGCATTTAATTAATTTACCCCTTTTTCGTGGCGGTTTTACTAATTTATCCCCCAAGTTTTGGTTGGTTCTTTTATTAAAATGATAAACAACGTTTAATTGAAAAAATGTGCTCAAGTTTTGTATCAGTTATATTGCATATGAAATTACTTGCCACTTTAATACAGTCAACCCTCTATATACCGATGTAAATGTTTTTGGCCTGATGTATCGGTATAACAAGAGATCGGTATATATTGTAAACCGATGTTTATAATAAAGTCACGGGAAAATCGGTATATAAAAACTTGTACCCCGATTTTATTAAAAGTCACGTGCTAATAACGAACAACCCAACTACCAACTTAATATATAACTTTATTTTGAGTTTCGAATAACAAAATTATCCAAATTACCTTGCAATTTGGTTTTTAAATGGTACCCAAAAATTGCCCGTTTAAGACTCTTTACTCCGGATATACTTTTTTCTTCAATTTCGAAGTCATCTGGGGGGTTTCGTAAAAACATAAGTACATGTTCCAGAGACTCCAATACTTTAATTGGTGGAATAACAGGAAGGTTTTCCTCATCAGAATTGTACTGGTCTTTAGTCTCTGGTGGCCGGATACTTGCAATAATATCGTCATCAGTTAGCTCCACATTATCATCAATTAGAGCATGATCGATACCAATATATTCATCTGCTGCCATTGGTTCATCAAATGGCAATCGCCAAATCAATCATTGAACATCTTCATGTTCGCGTTCAGAATTCATTACCAAATGTGTTTCAGCAGCATTGGAAACATCGGATATGTCACGTAAAGAAGATAAAATTCCTGTTTTTTTCCAACAATTTTTAATTATTTCTTGTGTAACTGCACTCTATGCGCGATCAACAAAATTGATAGCATCCATAATCGTCACAGGTGGAATTGTATCAGAATTTAGTTCATGTGCCAAATCATATGCTTCAACCCGATTTTTGACTAATAATTTGCGATATTGAGCCTAATAAAAGAAAATAATTTATTAATATACAAATACAAATTAATTT